>JAQQSW010014944.1:0-11999 GCA_028646575.1 Pseudocheirus occidentalis | reverse complement strand
TTCCTTCCTTCCTTCCTTCCTTCATTCAAGCGTGACTGTTTTCTATTTCCTTACTTAAGTATAGGCCTCCGCCCATACCCCTGGGGACAATGATTCACAAGATTTGGAAGGAGGCACCCACTTCCACTAGCAGTTATCAGACCTAGACTACTAAGCTTATCCTTACTACCTTTTGAACTTATGGGAACAAGAAATGGGGGGAGGGGTCATCAATGGGCAAGAAGTGGGAGCTGAGGAGAACCCACCATGAAAAATGGAAGTGAGTTACCTGAAGGACACCTTAGCAGGGGCTAGCCATGTCATGGAAGCAAGCTGAGCTGCTAAAATCCATTCAGGCAGGAAACTGAAGACCCTCATTTTTATTCTTCCTTCCCCTCTCTATAGTAAGAGGACAAGCACATTGCCTTGGAACCTGATGCTTCCCTCAGGTCTTGGGAAGTGTTTTACCCTCATGTGAATTTAAATTTTTACTTTGCTTTTTTAAGCCAGCAAAAGTGATAAAGTCAAGGGATTGCTAAACTGTGTGCTCCTCCTTCAATGAATGTGCTGCAAAGGATGACCCCGAATAAGATAGGACAGGGGAAAGATTTAAAATTGTTAAGTCTGCCATGAGGAGATTTCTGGCAAAGGATCATTTTGGGTTTATTTCAACAGTTTACCAGAACAGAGAGAATACAATTACTGGTTTCTCTGGTGATACTAATTAATTCACCAAACTCATATTTATTCCTAATTATTTCTCTTCATTTCCAACTTCTGTGTCTTTCTTTTTTTTTTTTTGACATTTTTACAAACCACTTTATTTCAGAAATACAAACAAAAATGTCACTAGTTTCATATTGCAAAGGGCCCAAATTTACATATAGTAATGAAGTTGTGTAATAATGCACATATTATATGTATGTTTCTATGAAAAAGGAAAATTCCCTTTAGGTAGACTCCCTCATTAATATATATTATCACAACAAGATAAAGTTCCTAATTATATTCTTTTTTCTTTCCTTTTTCTTAAATTTTATTTTATTTTCAAAGATCAGACTTCTCTCCCTCCCACTTTCCCCCACCATACCCCACATCATTGAGAAATCAAGACAAACAAAACTTCTGTTTACAAACGTGAAGAATCCAAAAAACAAAAAACAAAAACAAACAACCCAAATTTCTCGTTGGCCACTTTTTTTGTTTTTGTTTTTGAAGTTTCAATCTGAACTGATTCCATTACCTCTCTGTGAAGAAGTGGGTGACGTGTTTCAACATGAATCCTTTAGGAATTATGGTTGATCATTGTGTTATCTTGATTATGTTCTAATCTAAAGGAAAAGTTTCAGACCAGAGCTGTAACTAACAATTCTGTTTACCTGGAGCTAGGAGACAAATTCTGTTATTGGAATAAAAGGAACCTCAGGTTAAGAACTTAGTCCTTCTGATACAAGATGTAATATTAATGGGATATAAGATCTTCCTCATGCATTAATAGGTCTCAAATGGAACACATTAAGGGAAGCTTGCTTAGGGAGACTTGCTTGTAGGAAGGCTTTCACACCTTTTGCTAATTTCTAATTAGGCATTGCGTCATGAGGGTTGTGGTGCCTTCTGGCCCTGAGAAGTATATATATATATACTCTGAGCTGGTATCTTGCTTTGGGGGCTCACTTATGAGAAGGATCTTGATTCCCTGGTTGAGATTCTGAGCAGCCCTATGTTTAGAGCTCCCTGACTGCTCAGATGTAAAGGATCTCTTGATCTAGGGATGTAAGTAAAGTGTAGAGTTGATTCAGGCAGTCAGAGCCTTGTCTGTTGGTCTTTATTTCTCTGCTTGTATTTTCTTTGAAGTTCAGGGTGCTGACTTTTCCCCTGAACTAGTGAATGTAATTTTAAAAGACTGTTGACCCCTTGAATAGCTATCTTTCCTAGTAAAGCAGATCTAAGAACTTGTGCTAGCAGCCATCCTGGGAATGCCAGTGTGGTTGCCACTACACAAAGCCATATTAGTTTTGGGTTTTTTTTTAAATTTGTTTAAAGAAAGCAGGAGATGGAGACTTTGGGATATTGCTTTTTGGGAGACCATGATAAGGGAGAAGCTGGGGAAGGTAAAGACAAAGATTAAGTTGGTTAGAGAGAACCCATTTTCCTCATAACCACCAGCAGCTGACTCATTGCCAACAACAGTCAGAAGCCTGTAGGAGCCCTGAAAGTGGCATTTCCCCCTCCCCCCACAGTAATTCCCCCCATCATTTTTGCTTCCAACCCAGCTCTCACAGCCATCATTTGGGAAACAGTTCCTTTGGAGAAAGAGCCAGCCATTTCCACCAACTGCCATACTTATTAGGCTAGCTCAGCAAACACCCTGGGAAAGGCAGGAGGCAACAGGTACCAGGCAAGTCAAATCACCACCTTGGCCACCATCAGATCCTGATGGGAACAACCTAAGACCCTGAACTAATATCCCCCAAGAGCTCTAGGAATTGTGACACAAAATAATATTAAAGAAGAGGCATTAATTTCTGCTTTGCCTCTGTCTTAAGGACCATCTGACTTGCTGCTGAAACCTTCCATATATGTTGTCTCCTTCATTAAAATGAATGTGACCTCCTTGAAAACACCCTTTTTTCATTCTCTGTTTAATAAAGTGCTTTGCACATTAAAAAAAAAGATTAAGTTGGTTGGTAAGTTATCTGTGCATCTGTATCTGTCTCTTCTGACAAATCCCACTTTTCTTCCCCATTAGGATTGTTTCCTTTTGTGCCTTCAGACTTTCATTCTTGAGAATCTACTATTCCTACTGGGCTTTTATCTCCTGTAGTATTTTAGTCCACAGGAGGAATCTCTGTTATCTTTCATATGAAACTATTGGAATCTGCTTTCCCCACATCTAAGGTGCTTGTCAGACTGAGCCAAAATTTCCTATCCTTTTCAGTCACAAACCCTAAGAGACGGTGATCACTTTCCCCCACAGTTCCCATCATTTTCACATTGGTAACCAGTTTCTCTTTGTTAGTGATAATCAGATCCATAAAAGAATTTTCCCTTGTTGGCTCCTCTATATTTTAAAATGTAAGAGTGGAAATAAGTTGAGTCAATCAATCACCCAATGACTCCATATCGGGACACCACAATTGGATAAGAATACTTATTTATATTCAATCAATCAATCATTAAAAGGCTTTATAGACTAGGTGCAAAATGTTCTTGATTAGTTTAGGAGTTCTTAAAAGCCACTGGAAGAAATAGAGTGTCTTGCACAGGAAGTATATTTGGATTTGTTGAAAACATTTGATCATGCCCTGTGGGCCTGTATAGACACAGCAAGCTAGTTTGGAATTGAGTACATGAATATTTAGTAACTCAGTCTGAAATGAGCAATTAAGTGACCCTGGGCAAGTCATTTAACTTGTTAGCTTCAGTTTCCTCATCCGTAAAATGGGGATAATAGCACCTATCTCACAAGGCTGTTGTGAGGCTCATATGAAATAATATGTTGATAGGTAGATAAACAGATGGGTGGATAGATAGATATAGATGTAGACAGCTTAAAATGCACACTCAGTGCTAGGTACTATTGTTGGCTACATAGCATTGGAGGCCTTCCAGGCAAGTCTCTATGGAGGAATTTCTTAGGAGTGCTTGGGACTGGAGAAGAGAGGAGTTTGGCCACATTCTTCCACTGTGACCAGAGGAAGGCCTTTGAAGGCCTTCTGAACTCTGGAAGAGCGCTAGATTTGGAGTCAGGAAATCCTGCCTCAGACACTTATTAGCTATGTGACCCTGAGCAAGTAAAGTCTCCTCTTCCATAAAACGGGATAATAATAGTGCCTATCTCCCAGGGTTGCTGTAAGGGTTCAGATGAGAGATCTATGAAGCTCTTTGCAAACCTTAGGCTCTATATGAATGGGAGCTGTTGTCATCACCTTATTCTGGCTTAGTGCTTTATAATTCTTTGTAGCACAGTCTCCCATGTCTAGGGGGGTTACTGGATATGCACCAGCCTAGCTGAACTTTTAAGGTCCTTCTCAGTCCTGTGATTCAATAAATGTTGATTACTGAATACAAGCTGCACCTTGAAAATAAAGTCTATTTAAAATGTAACTATGTCCTAAAAACACTTACTAAGGACTCAGCTGTGAATTTTTTACTTTACATTTCTGCTCATTCAAGGAAAAGTCTGGTCTGTTGTACTTTAACATAACTTGTGTTAGCTTTCAATGTACACTATTACATATATATATATATATATATATATATACATATATATATATACATATTATAATTCAGGATGTACTAACAGTGTGATGAGGAGCCACACTCAGGTTTTATACGAAACCATTTTGGGGAGGTGGGAAAGGGGAAGAGAAGGAGGGAAGCAAAGCTTATATGTACTTCACCGTGGTATATATGAAGCCTTAAAGAAAGTAGCAGAATATCAGGAACATAAGAACATCAGGAACATACCTTTCCTCGGTAAGGCAGACCAGGCTTGAACTGCTTTCGGGTATCCTTGCTATATCTGATCTCAATGAGCTGTTTCTGCACAGGGCTGGAATCGTCAAAGGTAACCTGCTGACTGCCGTCAACACTGGTCACTGTTGCCCAAATGTTGACAGTACCTCGAAAGTGCTCTGGAACATCTGCTGGCATCATATCCTTCACACACACGTCAAAGACCGCAGAGCCATGTATCTGCGTGCAGAGTCAGGAAGGAGATGTTATATATTCAAACAACCTTTGGTGAAACTTTCCCTTTCTTCTAGGGTCTGGTACTTTATTGCTCTTGGCAAGCAGGGGGCAAGCAGAATGTCAAAACCAAGCTAAACCCAAAACGAAACACAAATTTACAAACATCCGTCTTTCATAAAACTTTAATCTAAAAACTTGGATGACAGGAGTGGTTTGTTTAATTCAGAGTTTTATTTATGCCATGAATAGGAATCCTGTAGCCCATGAGCTGGACTCCAGTCTTGGGCTCTTTCATCTAGCTCACCAGTTTATGCAACAGGACACGATACCTCTGTTGGGGCCTAGGCCTGGGAGAAAGCAACAAGGCTTCCAGGCTTCAGCAACAAATTCCTGAATAAATACCATAAGGCAATATTATAGCCTCCCCATAATTGTGCCACCCCTATGATTGTGAACTCTGAAGTTCCCTTCTTTGTTCATAATCCCCTATCCTTCCATTTTTCCTTCTGCCTCACTTCTCTTAAACTGATTCATTCTTCTGGAACTTTTAGTCCCTCCACTATTATCTGTTCTTCCAAACCATACCCCTACTTTGGCCTTTAGTCTTGACATCCATACATTGTACATATACCATACACCCTCTGCATCTCTTTTCCTCTTGTCCTAGTGCTATTGATGCCCTTGTTGTTGTTCAGTTGTGTCTGACTTCATGACCCTGTGGACCATAGCATGCCAATGGTGTCCATGGGGTATTTTTGGCAAAGATACTGGAGTGGTTTGCCATTTCCTTCTGCAGTAGATTAAGACAAAGAGAGGTCAAGTGACTTACCCAGAGTTACACAGCTAGTAAATGTCTGAGAGTAGACTTGAACTGAGGTCTTCCTGACTCCAAACCCAGCATTCTATCAAATGAGCCACCTAGCCGTCTCCAAGGTACAAGGTAAGTGACTTACCCAGGTTCACACAGCTAGTGAGTGTCTAAGGCTGGATCTGAATCCAGGTTTTCCTGACTCTGGGCCCAGCACTCTATCCACTGAGCCATCTAGTTGCCTCTATTGATGTCTCACTAATTTTCAACCCTTGGTTACTTTCACCACCTCTTTTTTCCACTATTAAACCAATGTTGCTGAGTGCCACTGGAAGAAGTTTCAAAAATATATTTTTGCTGGGTCCACCACAAATTCATACTAGCTAATCTCAACAAAGACCTCACTGCTGCATTCTTCCCTGACTGAATCACCTAGAAATATATCAGGTTCAAGAGTTTATTTTTTTTTCTTTAGGAGTTCATTTATGGCTTGCTCAATTTCTCAGATACTGAATTTAGATTTCTACTTCCTATTTTGTTAATTCATATATTTCTTGGAAGTTTTTGTTGCAGGAGTTTTGACTTCACTGTCTTCCTCCCATTCCATGCTTTGATCCTTTTTGTCCCCCAAAAAGGATTCTATGGTCTGTTTGTGCTTCCTTGGCTTGCTCATATTGCCAGTCAATTACTTGACTTTTGAGCTCTTTGCCATGGTAGAACTCTGCTTCCATAGAGGAGAGCTGTGTCCCAAATTACTGGGGTATTCACAAATGTTATCAGAGGTATGAGGAGGTCACCCTCTATACAGACACCACACTGGCAAACCAGAGTTTCTTAGCCCAGGACCATTACCCCATTGACCCAGATCCAAGCCGGTCAAAGCAAGAGCTTGGTCCCCCTACAATCTGTAATCCAGGAGCTCCTGAGGCAGCCATGCAGCAGATGCTGCTGCTGCCACACCTCCTCCACATCTCCCCCCCATGGGCAGAGGCCAGACTGTGCCCTTCCTTTCCAACAGAGTTCCAACTGACTTTTTACTTTCTTTTTAGCATTTATGGGTTGAAAAGTCTGGAAATCACCACAGCTGCTGGTGATTCCCTTTTCTGAAGTCTGCTGGGGCCATGGCTGCCTCCCTGGGGCCAAAACCATGTGGCTCACCTAGGACTGTGGTCGGCAACCACCACACTGTGATGAACCTTTCCTGTCAGCTTGCCAGGTTGCCTTCAGCAGATTTGTTTCTCTCTGTCACTTTGTAAGTTCTGTAGCTCTAAAATTTGTTTAGAGTCATATTTTATAGGTATTTGAGGTGGTTGTCGTCATAGAATTTCCTGTTTCTACTCCGCCATCTTGGCTCTGCCCTATTATCCCTAGTCCTTCTCTAGTCTCTGTATTCCTCATGGAATTAAAATTTCTAAGGTACCTATTTTGAGTTCCTTCTTCTAAATATTTTATTGCCTTGCAGATCTTCCCTCTTAGTCTTTTTTTCTGTCATACCTCACTCTTAGAAATACCAGTTCTTGAAGGTAATTGAAAGGATACTGTCCTATGGTAGAAATTTTCCTGTCCCTGACTGTACAGTTCAACACTGACCTTTGGTAACTTTTTCCAATTTGCCTTGAAATCCGTGGATCCATGCCCTCTTACTCTTTTGGGTGCCAGTTGCCCCTGGCAGCTATGATTCCCCTTCTCCTGAGGCAGACTGACTGATTTCTGTAAACTCAAATTCCTGCAGATTGTACCCATTTCTCTTTACAAGTACTTCTCTTCTCTCACAGGAATATTCATCAGTGGTACCCCCTCCCACCACTGAAATAAGATTTCCCCATTTCTTTCTCTCTTTTTCAGTCCCTCTTTTTGTCTTAATTCAGTGTTCTTCCCAAGAGACTAACAGGAGTTTTTTCACTTCACTGTTAGCCTTTGACTTGAATTTAATACATCACATATTTCCTTCTATCTTCTTCCTCCCCATCCCCTTTTATGCACCCTCAAATTCTGTAATTCAGTCTCACAAAAAAGCACTGATTCAGCTGAACAAGTTGTGGTATATAAATATAATGCAATACTACTGGGCAATAAGAAATGATGAACAGGTAGATTTCAGAAAAACCTGGAAAGATTTGCAAAGTGAAATGAGCAGAACCAGAAAATCACTGTATTAGCAACTCTATGAGATAATCAAGTAGGAATAACTTACCTCTTGTCTGCAACACAATGACCTAAGACTAATACAAAGGACCCATGATGGAAAATGCTATCCACAACTAGATAAAGAACTGATAGACTCTGAATGAATATCAAAGCATGCTTTGTTTTCCCACTTACTTTTCTTCATGCTTTTTTCCCCCTTTTGATCTGTTTCTTCTTTTACAACTGTGACTAATACAGAAATATGTTTGCATAATTGTACATATATAATCTATATCAAATTGCCTACAATTTTAGGAAGAGGGGAGGGGAGGGAGGAAGGGAGAAAAATCTGAAACTCAAAATCTTGCAAAAATGAATGTTAAAAAGTGTCTTGACATAAAATTGGGAAAAAATAAAATATTATTTTAAAAAATACACCGATTCACTGGTACATGGCTTGCTGGGAGGTTTAGTCCATAATGTTTCAGGTTTATTTCTCCACCATCACTTCTATTTGACTTCTGAACAGCTAAGTGGCACAACGGATAAAGAGTTGGGCCTGGAGTCAGGAAGCCCTAAGTTCAAACTGAAACTGTTATGGTATATAAATATAAACATAAATCTATATTATATATACAACATATGACATACATTTATATATGATATATCATATGTATGATATGATATGATATATATCATATATTTATATATATCATATACACATAACCTGAGTTCTAGTCTTGGACATGTACTAGCTGTGTGACCCTGGGCAAGTCCCTTAACCTTTGTTTGCCTCAGTTTCCTCAACTATAAAATGGAGATAATATTAACATCTATCTCCCAGAGTAGTTGTGAGGATCAAATGAGTTAATATTGGTAAAGTGCTTAGCAGAGTCCTTGGCATATAGTAAGTGCTATATAAACAGTAGCTACTAGTATTAATCTTGTCTTGCATGCAATTAGAAAAAACATCTTAATGGTCTCTGTTATTCTGTTGTTGTCCTTAGGGGGTCTATTTGTTTGTGCTTATTATATTTCCATCGTCTGGAATGTTTGAGAAGCAAATGGTTTCCTTGGATCTGGTTTTCTAGAATGTTTCTACTGCCTCTTCTTTTAATTAACATTCATCTTTTTTCCATTAATGGTTAGGGTCAGGTTTGCAGGTTTGGTCATCTTGGGTTGTATATTGAAGCCTTTTTCTCTTAGGAAAACATTACTCCATTTCCTTCTGCAGCTTCTGGTGAGTACATAATATCTTGGGTTATTCCAATTTCCTTTTCTTTATTTTTGAGAGGCCTGCATGACTCAGGCTGACTTTCCCTAATATTTGGGGGGCCTTTTCCTGATTGCTTAACAAAATGTTTTATTTAATGTTAAAGTTCTGGAATTTGGTGCAAGTTTTACGTAAGTTGAACTTGGGGATTCTCACTATAGACTTCAATGGATTCTTCAAATGTTTACTTTGCTCTCCATTTCCAACACTTTTAAGCAATTTTCTTGAAGGATTTCCTAAAGCATAGTATTCAAGATTTTTGGTATCATAATTTTTTTTTCTGGAAAATCAATAGTTCTCACAAGAATACAGATTCAAAGCTATAAAGAAACTTAGAAACCATAAAGTCCAACCCCCTCATTTAAAAGATAAGGAAACAGGCTGAGAAAGGTTGAATCATCTAGGGTCATATAATTAAGTGTCTGAGGCAGGATTTGAACTTATGTCTTCCTGATTCCAAGTCCCGAGCTCTATTCATTATGCCTAGTCACCTCCCTAAGTTTTTTTCATCTAAGTCAATTGCTATAGTTTGTGCAGATATCAAGTAATCTTCCTCTTTCATTTATCATATTTTATTCTAATATTTGTTGTTGCATCACTGCAGTTTCACAATCTGTATCTGATATTCCCTATTACAAAATGTCCACCATTTTATCCAGGTCCTCTACCTTCAATATTGCATATAACTTCATACTTTAAAAAAATCTACATTTGCCCTCTTCTTAACATTTTTTATTCTTTATTACAAAGAATGACTCTTTGGTAAGGACTGAAGAGAAAGATGTAGCAGGAAAGGTAGGAGAGGTTAAAAAGTCAATAAACTATTTACAAAAATAAAATTCCTCACCTTCTGCTCTAAATCATCAATTCTCTTTTCAGAGGTTTCATTTTTCTTTTTATTTCATCCTTTTATTTTCTCCTAATTCTTTAATTAAGTTTCTTAGCTATTTGGGGGTCTTTTCAAGCTGTTCCAAACTAATTTCTATTTTCTTATTCTGGAGCTATCTCCTTGGATTCTTTTCTTCATTGGGGTATTTTTGTTTGCTCACCTCATTTCAGTCTCTTGCTGGTTTTTTGTAGGATTTTCCTCAAAAGGGATGATGATGATCATCATCATCTTCTTCTTCTTCCTCCTCCTTCTTCCTTCTTTCCTCTTCCTCATCTTCTGCTGTTTTTCTACTTCATTTACTTCATATCTTGCTGTTTTGAGTTGATGAATGGGAGGTGAACTTAGGACTATTCAACCACCTACCTTGTGGGAACACTTTCTGACTAAGTTTTCATCACATTTTCTACAAAGAGAGATCTCCAAACTTTCTCCTCAAGATTTATTCTACTCCTTATTCATCAGCAACTGAACTTGCTTTCTAATACACTGAGAAAACAGAAGGAACTGTCTGGAGGTCCTTCATCTTCTCTGTTCATACCTCAAAATCCATCTATCTCTTCACCCACCAGGGCTCTTCTCCACTGCTCAGGTCTCCAAGGAAGAGGTGTTCCTTTTCTTTAGTTCCTAACAAATATATATTTGCTTTGTGTTGTGTGCTGAGAATGCATATAAAGACAAAAACAAAAGTCCCTACCCTCCAAGAGCTTATATTCAACTATATATAATACATAAAAATGTAAGGGTGAGGATGGAGTAAGTTAATCAATCAACTACCCCATCTCACATAAAGTCAATGACAAAATGCTCTACCCTGATACCTCCGTCAGACAGATCAAACAAAGGTGTGAACCAAGTATGAATAAGAATTTGACATTAATTGATCAATCTTGGACTTTACACTAAGTGGGAAAAGTCCTTCACTAGTTTAGAAGCACTTGAAAATCATCAGATGCAGTGAAATTATGTCATACAAGAAATGTGTTTGGATGGTTGAGGCACATAATCAGAACTGTAGGGCTTGTAGAAATGCAGTAGGTTGGAGTTGTAAGAGTGGCCTCAGGGCATGTGCTACAGAAATGGAACAAATACATGGGCCTCTGAGGAGAGACAGCCTTTGCAAATGAGGTGACAACTGAGCTGATCCTAGAAGGAAGTTAAGAATTAATGGAAGGAGAGGAGGAACAGCAGTTCAGGCCAAGAGATGGAATGGTAAATTTGTGGAAAGACTGGCTGTCAAGTTTGACAGAAGGGAGTAATATGAAATAAGTCTGTAAAGTAATGATGATACAGCCAAAGAGACTAAGCGGTGCTCAATCAAATGGAAGCAATGCTAAGAAAGTCAAAGAAAGAAAAAGTACCCAGGAAGAGCAGTAGCCAACACTAGCAAAAGCTGTAGGGGAGTCAAGTAAGAGAAGCACTTACAAAGTCCACTGGATTTAGCTAAGGGTCAAAAAGTGTGTGGGATGTTAGGCAGTCAAGGTAACAAGCATAAATATCTTCCTATAAGTTTGTCTATAAAAGGGAGAAGAGATCTAGAATGATATTTTGAGGGGAGGGGAAAGTCAAGGAACCAGGAGATGAGAGACTGAAGGTGAGAAAAAAAGAGAATGATGGAAGGAGCAAACTAGAAGACACAAGGGGATATCTGACTTAATTCAATTGCATAAATATTTAAGTATGTTCATAAGGCAAAGATGCCAGTAAACTTCCTCTGAGACTGGAGCAAAGGTGGAAAGAAGGTGAGGGGCAGAACTGGGGTGGTCTACCAGGGTTTTAAGGTATGTAGCAAGAGAAAATAGGTGGCTCAAGGAAGATGGTCTGAATTTTCTTTATGAAAGCTAATGCCTCTATTCATGTCCTTGATCCCCTCCCCTCCCATTTAAAAAAAAGAAATTGTTTACTCTTAGTTTACAAGATTCAGTTCCATATTCCCTTGAGTTTCAAATTTTCTCCCTCTCCCACCCCCCCATCATGGCAGGATGCAATCAAATATAGGAACTGCAAATACCTTCACATTAAACATTAGTCAGGTTGTAAAGAAAGATTATAACTGATGGAATGAACAATGGGAAAGAGGAAACAAAACAAGAAAAAGAAAGAGAGCAGGTAGTTTGTTTCAATCTGCATTCAAACTCTGTAGTTCTATCTCTGGATGTGGACATATCTTTCCATTATGAGTCTTTTGGAGTTGTCTTATAACCTTGCATTGCTGAGTAAAGCCCAATCTA
>JAQQSW010014943.1:0-11999 GCA_028646575.1 Pseudocheirus occidentalis | reverse complement strand
CAGAAAAATATATAAATCAGAAGCTTGAAATATGCACACAGACTTTTGGAAGCCATTAAAAAATTGGGATTTACCCAGTTTGCATCTAATAAAATAAAACAGCAACCTGTTTGACAGAAAGTGAACTCATTGAGGGGACTGGCAGTGCCAAGCTGTGCCGTACACAGTACACATTCAGTGTCTGGGCCATGTTGACACATTGAAATAAACGGGGCACTGCCACTGACTAAAATGGACGACTTTCAAAAATATATTTTTCCAAGACTCCTGGATTAATGGCTTTTCTGAGCGAGGCTCATTCATTCTAGGAAAGCAGAGATAGCTCCTAGCAAACACATTTATGAAGGCACATCTATTGACATATGGGTGCTGCCAGGAAGAGTGACTAGAGAATGTGTGTGTGTGTGTAGTTTTTTTGCAGTTTCAGGCCCACACTGTACTACTTGACAAAAAGATACACTCAGAGCCTTACTTATTGAAGTTAGATTTTAGTCTGCTTCTCTGGGTCTTTATCTTCTATTCACACCGGCCCAAGCCCTGACTTCACACTGAGGCTGCAAAGGCATTTGGATGTGTCTTGCCCCAAAATACACAGAGAGAGAGAAGCTACAAAATTCCATTGTTTTTATCTTTTCTTTCAGATCCTTTGGCATGGCCTTTGGCAAGGCTTCATTGATGAAACATAGCTGTCCTTAAGCAGGTGATATGGAAACTATAAAGAGAAAGGCAATTTAACACTTGAATGGAGAGTAGTAATAAATTTGTTCTATTTGTGTTCTAAAAAAAGTATATTTGTTGATAATTTCCAGGTTTATAATACAAAAGATAATGTAAAAAAATTCATGTCCCTCTCTTGCCCAGGCTGGAAGCATAGGAGCTATGCACTGACTCAGTTTCACTACTAATAATCATGGGAGTCTTGACCTACTCCAACTTGGACTGTTTCACCATTTCTTGGGCAATCTGGTGACTACCTCCCACCAGGGGGTTCATTATATTGATGCCAGACTTCATGCAGAAAGCTGATTGGCTTAGTCCACTGCACCTCAGAATCTCTAAGCTCAAAAGATCTACCAGTCACCCTTCTCCTCCCAGGTGGGCTTACAGGCATATGCCACCATGTTCTAACAAAAGACAATTTAAAAGACTAAAAAGAATAAGGCATTTGGTCTTCAAACAGATTAACAAAAGATACTTGTAGCAATGCTATGTGAACCTAATGTGGTAACTAAATAATAATCGATTTATTTTTCATTTGATATTATTCTTTTCTTTCAACAATTTTATTCTAAATAACTCCAGAATAAATTTAGAGGTTCAAAGCTTCAGAGTTGAAAAGGAACCTTAAAGGTCATGTAGTCTAAATTCTACATTTTACAGATGAAGCAATAGAAGTCAATAATGTGAAGTAAGTTGCCCCAGGTCACAAAGTAGGTAGCATTTTTAGAAATCAAATTCAGGTTTTCTGACTCTAAATTCATCCTTCTTTCCACTGTACCACACTGCCTCCCTGATTTTAACAAAAACAATTAAAAGGCAATGGAATTAACTATAGAAGGGAGAGATGCCATCTGACCTTTAGGTATGGCAATACCCTCCTATACCTCAGTATGCTTGTAGCCCTATGTACACTTATATTTACAGGATTCCTAATTTTCTGTGGGATTCATGGAATTTCATTTACCTAGGGCTACTCACATGGAGGTAGAATAGATAGTTGCTTGGGTTACAGAATTTGAAAGTTTTAGCTTTACGCCTCCAGAGGCCTCAAAGAACAGCCCTTCCCATAATGCCTGAAATTCCCTGTATTAGAATCATTGCTTTGGGTTGTCTGCATCTCACAGTTAAAGAGAATGGCTAACATTTACATACTTAAAAAAAAAACCAAAACAACTTATAGCACATTTTCTTCACAACAGCCCTATGAGGTTATTTTCTTTCTTTCTCTTTCCTTTCTCTCTGTCCACATAGGGTATCACACCCTTACCTGCCAGTGCCCAAAGGGAGTGTAAATTTTAATCTCTAAATCTAATCTTCAAATCACTCTTGTACCAGGTCAAACCCTACTTGGTCACTGTTTGGGCCCTGATTGGTTTAGAATGAATCTAAATAACAATTGTTTCTGTTTTGGTCAGAAACCTTGAGGGTCTTCCCCTCTCAGATCTATTTTTTTTTTAAAGAGGCCATTCTTTGCCTCATTTTAAAATTAAGTTTGATGACTGGATGGGCAATGCTTCAGTCAAACTGAGACCTGTTAAAGATCTTAGCTTGAAAAGAACAAGGTCCACCATTACATCCTGGGCCATCTCCAGTTGTTCTGATCCATATCTGACCACTGGACTGAGATGGTTCCAGAGGAGAAAGTGAGGCTGGTGACTTTGCATATCCCTCCCTCACTTAAATCCAATTAAATACAATTTACTCGAATGTCTTGGCTGCAGCAGCAGCAATGATCCATCACCTAGGAAGAGCAAGATCATTGAGGCACTAATAAACATGTTAAAATTCTGATGAAAAAGGACTCAGGAAAGCTTCAGAACCAGGAGTTCTTCTGGGATATCCTCCTTATGACTTTATACTGAGGTAGGGGATAGTCATTGGAAGAGAAGAGGGAAAGTAGTCACAAAAAAGGGAGGGGCAGATGAATTTTATCTATTTCACAGTTTTTCAAAGGGTCCTCTAAGTCAGGTACTTTGTAGACAAAGCATCAATATTAAACAAAATTTGCATTTAAGAAAATTTGAAGGCAAAATTCTACATCAAAGACCTCCCTTAAGCCCCCCCCACCTGCCTTTTTAATTTAATTTAATTTAATTTTGTTTTATTTTGCTTTATTTTATTTTATTGTTTGGATTCTGCAGCCAGTTAGTAAGTTATTAACCAGCCCAGAAAACAAGTTCAGGTCCTCAGAGAGTCACACAATGATGGAACACACACTAATTAGAATGTAACTAGAAGATAATTTTATTATAATTTGCCTTGGTCGCAGACTTCAGGGTAATGCCATTCCATTTCTTATCCCTTCTCTAGCAAGTGCCAGAGGAATGAATTTATTTTGATTCATTTCTTTGGCTCTGCCGTTTCTGTGAGCCATCAACACAGCAACTTGATATGCACCGACCTTTGAAGCATGTGTCACTGAAAATTGGAACCCTCAATTAAAGATAAGTTTTTTCCCCCAGCTATTAGTGTTCTATACAGAACAAGTGATGGAGATATTTTGTTCCAATAAAAGGGAAATATAAAGACTTTATTAGCTTCCCTTTGATGTTTTAATGGTGTATTAAGTCTCAAGAACTATCAACCTTTTTAATATTTTTTTCCCTACCGCTTTGCTTGTGCCTGTCCATGGCACCTGATAGTATGAAATAGCCAAAAGTAAAATCAAATACATTTTCATAATAATCTGTATACATGGCATCAGCCCAATGTAGCTCTGTGTTTTCCCCAGTAGCTACTCAGATTAATCCTCTATGTCACATGCATGGCTATACATGCTTTCTTTTGGGGGTACCCTTTATTACCCCATTTGCCTAGACCAACATTTTATACTAATTTTGTATTTATTTTTAAAGTACATATTGTCTCTTCTGATTAAATGTAAGCTTTTTGAGGACAGGAAATAATTTTTGTCTTTATATTTCCAGCACCTATCACAAAATAGGCACTTTATCAATACTTATTGATGGATTGGTTGATTAACATGGAAAAACAGAAAATTGGAAATTTAAGAGACCCGAGAGATCATTGAGCCTCTGTCCTTCTTTATCCACCTCCAACCCTAACAGATAAGAAAAATTCAACCTGAAGAAATTTGAATGAGTTGTCTAAAGTCTTGCAGCTATACTTGACATTGGTAGTTAGCAATATAGTTATATATTTATGAAGTCAGATTACATAATGCCAGGAAAAGACTATCAGAATATAATTCAAAATTCCTGGGTAAAGGGAGTAGAAAAGTGTGCTAGATTATTGATTGATCAGTTGTTTTACAGAAAAATGGAGTGTTAGAATTTGTGCCCCTCTCCCATCTTCTACACACAATTAGCAAATAAGGAAAATGAGACCTGAACAGGTTAAATGACTTGCCTAAGGTCTTACAACTACTTTGATTGATAGTTCTTTGGTTACTGTAACTGTATATTTATGAAATCAGATCACAATACCCTGGAAAGGAAGAAACAAAACTATCTATTTCTATGTATGGAACTAATGAATTTTTCATTCTGGGAACCTTTTTACAATGAATTATTTCCTCCCCTTACCTGATTATTTGGGCCATCTTTCTTCATGTTTGAGAGACACTTTCTGTAATGTAGAATTTGTTGATAATGAGTGAAGACTTTTCTTTTTTAAAAAAATTTATTTTTTTACTTTTAGCTTACAACATTCAGTTCCACAATCTCTTGAGTTTGTAGTGGCATGTAATCAAATATAGGTTCTACAGATACCTTCACATCAAACATTAGTCAAGTTGCAAAGAAGGATTATAACCAATGTAGTGTACGATGAGGAAGAAGGGACAAAACAAAACAAAACTCAAAAAAGAGAGAGCAAGTAGTTTGCTTCAATCTGCATTCGGACTCTGTAATTCCTTCTCTGGATAGGGATATCCCTTTCCATCAGGAGTCTTTTGGAGTAGTCTTATAGTCTTGTATTGCTGAGAGTGAGTGAAGACTTTTCAAAGAGACATTGTGAAACCTCCAACTGCCTGTAGGAATCTGCTTTCAGCTGCAAACGAACTGAATGCTTCTTCTGACTCCAGGCTTTTGCCAAAGGTTACAGTCCTGTATGAGAGCCTTATGTTGTTTGACCCTTCACGAATACATTTAGGGCTTTCTTGGCAAAGATACTGGAGTGGTTTGTCATTTCCTTCTCCAGCTCATTTTGCAGATGAGAACCTGAGGTAATCAGGGTTAAGTGACTTGCTCAGGGTCACATAGCTAGTAAGTGTCTGAGGTTGTATTTGAACTCAGGAAGATGAGTCTTTCTGACTCCAAATCTAGTATTATTTTAAGCTGCTTATTTAATCCTGAATTATGGGTAATGGTGCCCCAGGCCTCAGAGGGTCTTGCTTACTGTTATATTTTGAATATTGTTTGGGGGTCCTACCTTAAGCACTCCTCTCCTCCCCAAAGCTACAGTTAGGGCCTCTAGCCACACTATCCCAAAACACACTCTTGCTTATTCTTCAAGTTGAGATACAACAGCCCAACCAGACAAACCCAGGCAAGGGCACTAAGAGCAAGTAAGATGGTTAGGGAGGAAGGGGTTGAGAAGAGTAGAATATTCTCAAACTTTTTGGTCTTAGATTCCCTTTACTCTTTAAAATTATTGAGAACTTTTTTTAAATGCAGCTTATATCTATTGACATTTGTCACTTTTGAAATTAAAACCAATATATTTAAAATATTTATGAGTTCATTAAAGTAATAATAATAATAATAACCCATTACTTGTTAACATAAATAATGTTTTCATGAAAAATAACTGTTTCCCCCAATAGTAATTTTTTTTACATATTTTTGCACATCGGAAATACACATATATAGAATATATAATATGTTATATTATATATAAATACATTACACACACACACACAAACACACATATATATATGTAAATACATATATTTCCACTTAATAGAAGATGTGGATTCTCATATATGTTCCTGCATTCAATCCATTATGATATGTTCTTTGGTTGAAGTAAATACAGACAATTTGGTCTCACCCTGGTACATGGAAAAGGCAAAATAATTTAAAGGCAAAAAAATTTTTAGTATCAATATGAAAATTCTTTTGACCTTGCTGACACTCTAAATGGATTTTGGTGATGCCCCTGGGAATCCCAGATCACAATTTAACAGCCACAGCATTGCATCAAGTATAACATTGGTAGGTGTCAATGTGGAATGTAGAGCTGGCAAGCAAATATTCTAACCTTTACAACTCTTTTCTTCTTGCTGAATCTGAAGAAGGAGCTGAATGTTTATCAGGCCTTTCCTATCTTCTTTCTGCTTAGGGGGACAGTTTAGGATGTAATATTTTCTATGGTCACCACACTTTTCTTCCTATTCCTTCTCTTTCTAGAGATTTAATGAACCATACCTCTTTATAATGAGGAACTAACTTTTTAACCTGGGAGCAATTTATTGGCCCTTATGTCCAAGTGGTTCCTTTTTCTACTTTTTGAGATTCATAATAGACAAAAAATTATTAATGTGATTATAAAAGCTTAGAACCCTCAATTAAGAAAATTCCCAACATGCAGAGGGTTATCTCTGTCCTAATTAAAATTTTTGATTACTTTTAGCTAACCCCTGGGCTCTTTATATTCGAGACAAAAATCAGAATAAAGGAAATATTTAGATAAGTGAGACAAGGATATTATATGGTTGTTATGGAAATCTGAAGATCTTCCCTGCCCCTAGGCTTTTTGACAGGTTAAGTGACTCTGAGAACCTTCCCTGATTTGAAAATAAACTCTGCTCCCTAATAGGCCGAATGTGGTCACATGGAACCTGTGGTAGGAGGCTTGTTTTTCAGGAACACCCACACCTTATTACTTTGTGATTGGGCAGTGGGTCAAAAGAGTTGTGACATTCTCTGATCCAGGAGAAGGCTATGTATACTCTGATGTAAGTTTTTGCTTTGGGGCTCACTTTGAAAAGAGTTATGTGATTTGGCCAGATGAGACTCTGGGAAGACGTTGAGCCCCCTGGCTTTGAAAATCCAGATGTTGGTGCTTCCCTTTCTGGTAACTAACTAGGTATGGTCAGAGAGCTGGAAGCCTGTCTGCTGATCTGTTTCTCTGCTTGTAACTTCTGTTTGTCTTCTCTGAAGTTCAGGGTGTTGACTTTTCCCCCTGAATAAGGTAAATGATATGTTTGTTTGATTAAAGAAAGATTGTTAACCCATTTTGAGTTGCTTTCCTTTAGAAAAGCAGATCTAAGAACCTGTGCTAGCAGCCATCCTGGGTATGCTAGGGTGCTTGCTGCTACAATGATCTATCAAAAATTCCAAAGAGATTTATTTTCTCTTGGGAAGTTGGGCATAGGGCACTAAAGGAAAGAAATCATTAATCACTGTCTTCTAATATTAGAAAGAAAGCTGGACTCAGAGAAAGGAGATCTGTGTTCAGATTTTGCTTCTGATACCTACTTGTCTATGTGACTGGAAGGAAAAGTCACTTAACCTTTTAGTGCTCCAGAAGACTCTTTAAGACTATAATTTATGGAGAAGTTGCTCATATCCGTCAGTGGAAGAAGTTTTCTTACCACATACTTGATAAACCATTAAATCAGAGATCTGAACCTAAAAAAAGTCTAAGATCGTGGTTTGGCTAAGTCAGGAAAGAGGTTTGGGGTGGCAATGGTCCTAATTCTTGATCAACAGAATGAGGCAGTATCACTCAGAGTCTCAGGTTTTTGGGGTTTTTTTGGGGGGGGGAGCGGGGGTACCTTAGAGCTCATGTAATCCAATCCCTAGCTAAAGCATGGACCTATTCCATTACCACTCCAACAAATAATAGTCCAGCTTTTGTTTGAACCCCCTCGATGATGGGAGAATTGAGTGCTTTAGGATGTAAGTGCATTCCATATTTGTAAAACTCCAATTGTTTTTCCTTAGATAGACTTTTTTTTTTTGGTTTTTAGATGTTTTATTTTGATTGTTGGTTTTGATGGCTGTGATAGCTGAAAATAATACATCATAAGGATTCATAGATTTAAATGGAAAAATATTAAATCATGATATTTCTATTTACCAATTACAAAAAGGTTTTGGTTGAAGTCCAGCTGGTAAATTTTCATCTTTCTTCCCATGTCAATCAGTTTTTTTTTTAACTTTCACATTGTACAATAGTCTGGTTGTATAGAAGGGTTGTAACCAATGGAGTGAACAATGGGAAAAAAAGAAAGAAAACCAAACATGAAAAAGAACAATAGCATGTAGATTGCTTCAGTCTCCATTTAAACTCTGGTCTTTCTAGATTTTTTTCTGAACGTAGATATCTCCTTCCATCTTGAGACTTGTAGAGTTGTCTTATACCTGTGTGTTGCTGAGAAGAGTCTAGTTTCTTAGGAAGACTTCTAATCTGAATCAGTTAGCAATTATTTATTAAGCACCTGCTCTGTGTAAATTCCCAGGCTAATTGTTGGAGATACAAAGAAAAGCAAAGAAAGATAACCAACCTTGTTTTTAAGGGAATCACAGTTGCCTTCCCTGCTCCCATTTGGTGAGAAATATAGTGTTTGCAAACTTGATGTCAGTAGGAGAAACTGTAAAACAATTTAGCTTACTTGTATTTGGTCATGTTATGTTAGAGAGAGAAGAGAGCGTGTGTATTTCTCTTTCAAGAATAAATTTGAAAATGGAATTATGTTTACGGTTAGTATGACTATTGAACTAAGGATATATAGATGACAAATGATGTTCAGCAACATTGAGAAATCAAAGACCAGAGGGACTAGTGGGGATTAAGTGTTTAAACCTACAACAATGACCCCAATTTTAAGAAAGAGAAGGAGGAGAGAACATGATATTGAAACAGAAATGTAAAAGTTAGACTTGTGTATTTGCTTTTTCTGAGATATTAGGGCCACAACACTAACTGTCAGGTCATTTAGTCAGGTTCTATACTTTGCTAATGAGATGAAATGCAGTTTATAAGAATGTGATAATTTGGGTCACAAATGTAATTGCAATGTGACAGTTCAGAAAGGCTGTTCATTAAGAGCAGAATGAATTCTCCAGCATTATTGAACACATACTCAGCCAAACCATCTTTGCTTATTATCTCTAGAAGCTCAGTTTTGCACAAATTAGCTCTCATACATTTCCATAAACATTTAGGGAAAAGCTACATCTAAGATATTTTCATTTGAATATTTCATCTTTGCAATGACTTCTTGTTGATGGGAATGTTTTTCAATGCATGACATTAAGATTGGTGTAAAGGTTATTGTGACAATAATCCTCTTCACACAAAAGAGTGTTTGTTATGTTGTGAAACTTAGTTTACACATAATGATGTCAGATTTAGACTCATGTACATGTATCTTTCACATGACCTGCTTAAAGACGTAATAATCAGGATCAGTTAAGAGAGGAAAAATTTACAAGGAAAGTCATAGGTAGGAAAACAACAACAACAACAAAATAGGATCTTTCCATAAACCAGAATGGGGTAGCATTAAGGACATTGGATTGAAGTCAGATATCTTGGTTCAAATCCTAGTTCCAACATTTACTACTTGTGTGACCTTATATATGCATGTCACAACCTTTCTGAACCTCAATTTTTTTCTTCTCTAAAGGGTGTATAATAATACTTATACTATACTAACTACTTCATAAAATGTTTGCTGTATCTCACAGAGGTTAAAAAAATAGGGGCCTATGTTCACAAAAACATGTATAGTAACTTCATTTGTGGTGGGGAAAAAATGGAAATTTAAGGGGATGCCTGCCAATTGAGAAAGAGTTGAACAAGTGGTATATAATTATAGTGGAATATTATTGTGCTATAAGAAATGATGAGCAGGATGCTTTCAAAAAAACCTGAAAAGGTTTACATGAACTGATGCAAAGTGAAGTGAGCAGAACCAGGAGACCATTGAACATAGAAAAAGCAATATTGCACAATGATCAATTGTGAATGATTTAGCTAGTCACAACAATAGAATATCTAAGACAATTCCAAAAGACTCATGATTAAAAATGCTATCCACCTCCAGAAAAAGAACTGATGGAGTCTGAATGCAGATCAAATAACACCTTCTTTACTTTCTTTTCTTTCTTCATTTTTTTTGGCCTGTGTTGACTTTCACAGCATGACTAATATGGAAATATATTTTGCATGACTGCACATGCATAAGCTATGTCAAATTGCTTGCCTTCTCAGTGAAGGGTGAGGAAGAGAACTTTGGAACTCCAAATTTTAAGAAAAGTGAAAATGAAAGTTTTTTTTTTTACATGTAATTAGATAAAAAAAATTGAAAAAAAATAGTTGCTGTGAAGGGGCTTTGCAGAGCCTCATTAAACTCCAGTGGCTCCCTATTACTTTAGAAATCAAGCACAAATTTCTCATTTTTGACGCTTAAAACTGTTCACAACTTTATCCAACTTTCTTTCTAGAATTATTATATTATTATACATCATTCCTCTTTGTATAGTCATTGGTCCAGTGAAACCAGTCTTCTTGCTGTTCCTCAACCATGACATTCCACTGTCTGTGTCTTTGACCTTTCATGGGGTGTGCCCCATGCTTAGAATACAATCTCTCTTCACCTCTGCTTCTTAGAATGCTTAGTTTCCTTCAAAAATAAATTTAAAAACTACTTCTTATATGAGCCTTTCCCTTATTCCCCTGTTAGAGGCTTCCCCTTGAAATTATCTTGTATATAATCAATCAGCCTTTATACCAGTCACTGTGCTAAGATTTATTTTGTTTATTTTTATATGCACTTATTGTATATGCTTTGTAAACATTCTTTTTCCTCCTAGAGAATGTAAGCACCTTGAAGGCACCTTGTCTTTGTCTTTGTATTCCAAACTCACTCAAGCATAGAGTCTAGCTGGGTAGGCTCTTCATAAATGTTTGTTGATTAGTTCATAGACTGATTTGATCAGAAAGAGCTATGGACTTAAATAATTACTTTAAACTCATTGTGTAAATGTAAGCTACTCTGAATGAGTTTACCTTTTGTAGTGAGACTGAGTGCAAAAGCATCATTAATGTTTCTTGTGTTCTTTTTCTTAATAGGTTGATATTTTGTTTCATTTTGTTTTCTGGAGATGACAATTCCATTCTGTTTTCCAAAATGTTGACTAGAACTAGAACTAAAAATGATATCCCTTTTTAGAGACTTTCTGGAAACTCAGATGTTCTGTACCTCCGAACAGCTGTTATATCATTTTTTGTTCAACTAAGTTATATTTACTTTTGCCACACATTTTAATTAATCCTATAATACTACCTCAAGGATTTAAGGTTGTTTTGATTTATATAAACAACCACCACAAACTGGGTATAAAAAAACAAGGTGATATTTATGGAGGCATAAATATATTAAGGCTAGAAGTAATTTTTAAGGGAAGAAGAAATCAGGAATAATAAAATAGGAGAAAAGATACTGTGAAATGAACTCATCAGAGAGATGTAAAGATATTATATCAAATAATATTTCTAATTTTCATATCTAGGAAAGAATGACCACAATGTTTTGAGACATAGGAGATCAGCTTTGAGGGAAGAATGCATACAATAAAAATGGGCAGCAAGGTGTAATGGAAAAGGCACTGGATTTGGAGATTGAAGAATTATGTTGGAACCTAGGTTCTGGTAGTTATTCCTCTGGACAAACTCTCTGGGTTTCAGTAAAAAGAGCATCTGTAAAAAAAGAATGGATAAAACTAGGTAATATCTAAGGTTTTTAGAGCTCCAAATTATATGATCTTATTCCAACAGACATGATCTTCCCCACATAATGGTTTCTCCATCAGTCTTTATTCTTTAGGTTCAAGGCACCAGAATCCTACCAGTTAAGTAGGTCCTTAACCTTGGAATCATTTTCCCCTTTTCACTTTTCTCCACCTTCTTTATCTTATCAGTAAGTAAGTCTTGTTAATGCTTAAAATGTTAATGGAATACAAGATCTTCCCTGCCTCAGGTGGAGCCCATTAAAGGAAGCTTCATTTGGGGAGGCTTGTTTTTCAGGAAGGTCCACACCTTTTGCTACTTTGCAATTAGGCAGTGGGTCACAAGGGTTGTGATGCCCTCTGACCCTGAAGAAATGCATATTTACTCTGAGGTTAGCATTTAGCTTTGGGTTTCACTCATTGGAAGAGTATTCTTGTGATTTCACCAGATGAGGCTTTGGGTAGTGTTGGGTCTCTCATTGGTAATGGGTTGAACCGGTCCTCAGCTAACAGGAGTGCACATGATCGCCTGGGGGTGGAATGTGAATGCTGCACCTGTTTGCAATAAGCAGGACT
>JAQQSW010014942.1:0-11999 GCA_028646575.1 Pseudocheirus occidentalis | reverse complement strand
TATGCATGCCATCTCGGGGTGGGGGTAGGGAAGAGAAGGGTAGAAAATCTGGAACTCAAAATTTTGTGGAAATGAATACTGAAAACTAAAAATGAATAAATAATTTTGTGGGGGGATAAAAGATCATAAAGGATTGGGTTTGTGACCAAGGGCATGATACCCACTTTTAAATAAAATGACCAAACCCAGCACACTTAATCATCTATTTTTTCATCTTTTTGTCCCCCAGCACTTAGCACATTGTTTAAGAATGTGTTTAATGTAAAATCATGTCATGGAGCTTAGAAGGGCTTCTTCAGCAGACTTTAACAGACTTTGGGGAAGATCTGGGTTCATATGACTTTTTGAGAAATTCACCCATGTATGTATACTTGTCATCCTTTAAAAATATTTTGTTGAATTAAAAGCATTTTTAAAATGTTTTAAAATGTATAACATTGAAATATCATATGAAATATAACTAATATGTTAAGATACTTCAATATACCATGAAGCAATCCTTTGTGTTTTAACATCCTTCATTTCTTTATGGGAATTTTTTATCAGGGGTATGAAAGATAGGATAGTTGTAACCAGGAAGGTGGTGGAGGTGTATATACTTGTATATATAAAATATGATTGGTAATAGAAGATACTGGATTCACAGGTAACTGAGCTATTAGGTGGATAGTGAGAAGATGAAATGGGTAATTTGCTTTTCATTATGCCCCATTAAGTTCACAAATATGTCAAACTAAAAGATTGATAAATGCTTTAAAAATGTAATAAGAAAAATCTGGAAACAAAGAAATCTAGTTCAATCAGATTCCATAATACTACCAACAAAAGTTGCCTAAATACTGCAAGAATTGGTTTTCCTGGTACAAGAGGTCACTCACATAGACTTAAGCTTTGCTCTTAAAAAAGGAAAGCAATTAGATAATCTAACCCAGCAAGACTCGAAGGTATTGGTTAGCACTTTGTAAGTCCTAACAGCCCACCCAAAACATAATCATTCTAAAAGCATTCATTCCAATCACAAAAGATTATATGGGAAAACAAGGAACACTAAGCCTCGCCATGACTGGGGTTCTGCTTTTCAGTCCCAAAATCTCCCCTTTGCCCCCGTTATTCACTTCCAAAGTCAAAAGCCATACCACTTAATTATTAATTACAGGGCAACAGATACCAAAAATCTTGTGTTTCTACCTTTACAAAAATAATTTTGTGCTAGCTGTGGACAATAAATACTCTTAAGAATTTGACACTAGTACAGAGAACAAATATTTTCCTTATATTATCAGAAAGGATTTGTAATTTCAATTAACCACCATCCACTCTCAAGGCTTACTTATCTTTATATTACTATTAGTGGTGAGGATATAAACAGATAATAAGAACAAATATCCATACCCGTTTAAACTTTCCAGAAACCTTGTTCTGAAGTCTGCTACAGTTGGCACTGATTTGGTAATTAATACTCTTAATTGTTTTTCCATTTTGAAGAATCGGATGGGATTCTGCTAATGTGATTACACATATTCTATAAAAAATAAACATTTTCATTATTTAATTTTTTAATCTCATTCAAGACCCAGTATTGTCTCCGGTACAATTTCTCTGAGTTTATATTGTACTACTCAATATTTGGTCCAGAAGCAATGATTTTTATTCCCTTGTGGTTTTTGCTGGGTGAAGGAAAAGAACTAAGGATTAATATGCAGGATATGAAGGAGTAATAATTAAGACAAAATTGAAAACTGCTGCTCCTAAGACAATACAAAAATGTTAGAAAACAGATTAAATCTAACTAGTTAATAGAACAGGACCAGAGATGATAGGGTAAATAAGAGATGGAAGGGAGAAAGTCAAATAATAATAACAGTTGATAAAAAAGTGACTAAGCTTTACAAATTCCTTCATATACAGTATTTTATCTGTTCCTCAATAAACTTAGTACAAGCATTATC
This sequence comes from Pseudocheirus occidentalis, assembly GCA_028646575.1. NCBI lineage: Eukaryota > Metazoa > Chordata > Mammalia > Diprotodontia > Pseudocheiridae > Pseudocheirus > Pseudocheirus occidentalis. Next base: position 10,050 of record JAQQSW010014942.1, on the reverse strand, counting down.
TACTTATTACAAATGAGGGTGATATACACACATACGTACACTCTGATCTATGACAACAGAAATATACTTTTTTTAAAAAATTAATTTGTTTGTTTACTTTTAGTTTACAAGATTCAGTTCCACAATCCCTTGAGTTTCAAATTTTCTCCCCTTTCCTCTCCTTCCCCCTTCATGGTGGCATGCAATCAAATATAGGATCTACAAATACCTTCACATTAAACATTAGTCAGGTTGGAAAGAAGGATTGTAACTGATGGAATGACCAATGGGAAACAGGAAACAAAACAAAAGAAAAAGAAAAGAGCAGGTAGTTTGCTTCAATCTGCATTCCAACTCTTTAGTTCTTTCTCTGGATGTGGAAATCCCTTTCCATCATGAGTCCTTTGGAGTTGTCTTATAACTTTGCATTGCTGAGAAGAGCCCAGCCTATTAAAGTCGGTCATTACCCATAAGTTCTGTCTGTAATTATGTAAAAATTTCTCCTGGTTCTGCTCTTCTCACTCAACATCAGTTTATATAAGTCTCTCCAGGTTATATACATGTACTTTTATACCTTGAGTCACTCTCATCTTCTTTTTTTTTTTTTTTTTTGCTTTTTGGAGTGGGGAAAGCAGGGCAATTGGGATTAAGTAACTTGCCCAAGGTCACATGGCTAGTAAGTGTTAAGTGTCTGAGGCCAGATTTGAACCCAGGTCCTCCTGATTCCAGGGCCAGTACTCTATTTATTGAACCACCTAGCCGCCCCTCTCATCTTCATTTTTACAAAAACTAAAGAGACTAGAATGACATTTGTTAATTTTGGTAACAGTTCTCTATATAGGATACTCTCAACTGAAAGGGACAAACCACTGAAGAGACCAAAAAAATTTATGAACACAATTAAAGCAAAAGGAATTGGATATTTTTAGGGGCTCTTCATATAGCATCCTGATGAACCAACTACATTTCTCTTCTAAATCCTCTGAAATCCTGCTTCCAGTGTCATCTTTCAATTGCAAATGCTGTCCAAAAGTTTCCAATGAGTTCTTAATTGCTCAATCTAGTGGCTTTTTCTCAGTTCTGATCCCTCTTGACCTCTCTAGCATTTGACACTGTCAATCACCATTTCCTTCTGAATAATCACTCCTAAAATTTCAGGATTATACATGAAACTGGTCTATATTATGTAAAGCTTTTTTTCTTTTTAAGTAAATAACGTACCTCTCAAAGATTTATCTTTTGCCTGGCATTCTTTTCCTTTCCATCCTTTTTTATTAAAAAAAAAAAAAAGATACCTCAATGTCTCTCATCTTCCTCACCCTCCAAGCTGAGGGGGAAGGGGTAAAGCCCTTATTAACAGCCAAACAAAACAAATTCCTATATTGGCTATGTCCAAAGATGTATGGAAACTGGGTAGCAAGTTTCATCAACTGTCTTCTGAATCATGGTTGTTCATTGCAACAGAGTTATTAAGTCTTTCAAAGTTTGTCATTACAATACTGCCACTGTATTTACTGTTCTTCTGCTAATACTCACTCCACTCTGCAATCAGTTCATAAGAGTCTCCCTGGATTCTCTGAAACCATCCCCTTAATTTCCTAGAGCTGAATAATACTCCATTATATTCATATGCTATAGTTTGTTTAGTCATTCTACAATAGATAAGCATTCCCTCAGTTTCCAGTTCTTTGATACTACAAAAAAGCTGCTCTAAATATTTTTGAATGTATGGATCCTTTTCTTCTTTCTTCCATCTGTGATAAATGCTGAAGAGCAGTACTGCTGGGTCAAAAGGGTATGCAGAGCTTAGTGACTCTGGGCATACTTCCAAACTGTTTCCTTGAATGGCTGTACCAATTCATAGCTCTACCAAAAGTGCATTAATGTGCCTATTTCCTCACAGCTCCTTCAATAATTGTCATTTTCCTTTTTTTGTAATCTTTGCCAATCCAACAGGTGTGAAGTAGAACCACAGATGTGCTTTAAATTTGCAGTTCTCTAATTCTTGGGGATTCTGAATATTTTTTAAGTTTGCTGATAACTTGAATTTCTTCCTTTGAAAACTACCTATTCATATCCTTTGACCATAAACTTATCTAATGGGGAATGACTCTTAGCCTTAAAAACTTCAATCAGTTCTTAATACATGCTATGTATATCTATATATGATAGCTGCAAAGATTTTTCCCCCGTTTGTTTCCCTTCTAATTTTAACTGCACTGTGGTTTGGTTTTGTTTGTGCATATACTTGTTAATTTTATATAATAAAAACTGCCCACTTTATCTTCTGTAATCTTTTCTATCTCTTGGTCACTGCCCCGCTATCCACAGATCTGAAAGGTAGTTTTTTTCCTCCTCTAATTAGTTTATGATGTCACCCTTAATGTCTATGTCAGATACACATTTGAAGAAGTGAGTTTATACCTAATTTCTGCCAGTTTGCTTTCTAGTTTTAGCAAGTTGTTTTGTTTTGTTTTGTTTTGTTTTCAAACTGTGAGTCCTTATCTGGGATCCTTGGGTTTTTCCAATCACGAGGCTACTGGCTTCATTTGCCAGTATGTTGTGTGCCAAATGTGTTTCACAGACTGGCCTCTACTTTTTAACCAAGATTAAATCATTTTGATAAATGCTGCTTTGTAGGATGGTATGAAATCTGCTACTGCTAAGCTCACTTCCTTCCTACTTCTAAAAATTTCTCTTCAGGTTCTTGACAAGGTAGGTCTGATCATATCACCTTTCCTACTTAGTGAGCTCCAGTGCCTTTCTTATTACCTGCAGGATCAAATATAATCTTCTGTTTATCATTTAAAGCTCCTCAAAAACTGAATCTTCCTCTTTTCTGGGTTTCTCGCACCTTATTTCCCACCATAAACTCCCTGATCTGTCTACACTTGCCAACCTGGAATTCCTTAAACATGATCCTCCTTCTTATCTCTATGCACTCCAACTGGCTCTCCCTCATGCCTAAAATGCTCAGCCCCTTCACCTCCACCTCTTAGTTTCCCTTCCATCCTTTGAGACTGAGCTGAAAGTCCAAATTCAGAAGCCATTTCTGCCCCAGCTGCTTATAACTTCCCCTTTCAAGTGACCTTCATCTATTCTGTATACATATGGCATGTATCTAGTTATTTACATACTTCCCCATTAGAATATATGCTTCTATGTCATACAGGTCAGCAAGGTCAGCAAGGTCAGCAAGGACTACTTTTTGCTTTTCTTTACATCCTTAGAACTTAGTGCAAGGTCTGGCACATTAGAGCTTAATAGACACTGTCTGACTGACTCCCCCATTGTCATGATACTTCTGTTTAAAGAACCAGATTAGTCATCTAGAATCAGAGACCTCTCACCCCTGGACAATGATGGGGGAAAAGTGATATATTCTTGTTCTACAGCTCTCCCTTTCCTAGTCTCAAAGCTAGCTACTCTTCTGTTCATATTGGTTATTTATTATATCTCCTGCCCTATTTTAAATATAGCCTATGACATGTTACAGTTTCCATCTAGGAATACAAAGACAAAAAAAAAGTTGCGGCCCTTAAGGAACTTACATTCTATTGGGGTATCAACATATATATCTATAATAGAAAAAGCATACAATGTAATTTGGTAGGGCAGACAGTACTAACAGCAAGGTATCAGGAAAGGATTTATGTAGGCACTCAAACTGAGTTAAATTCTTCCCCTGAAGTGCCTCAAAAAGCAAAATCTAAATGCCAGCTGTAGCCTAAGGAGCTACAATGCCTAAGGAGACGGCCAGCAGGCCCTTATGCTACTCTCATGACTGACACCTTAAAATGGCTTCAAAATTCTTTTCAAGTTATAACAGCAAAACGTAGGTGCTACAGATCACCAAGAAGAATAATCTCTAATCCTATAAAACAAAGTAAGGTTATGCCAAAAATAAAAGTGGCCAAGAAACCCTCGACTAGATTACCTTCTAAAATCCATTCTAGCCTCCTAATTTATTCCTTAACTCATACTTCATTTGGATAAGAAGCAAAGAAAAATCACTAAAAATAAAGAATTCTAAGGATCTGCAATAAGGAGTACCTACAACCAAAAGACATTTGGAAGTGAAGTGAACAGAACAAGGAGAACATTATACATAGAAACAGCAATATTGTACCACGATCAATTATGAATGACTTAGCTATTCTCAATAATACAATGATCCAAGACAATTTCAAAAGACTTATGAAACATGCCATCTACCTCCAGAGAAAGAACTGTAAGACTCTGAAAGCAGATTGAAGGACACTTTTTGTTTTGAAGGGGGGGAAGGCTGGGCAGTTGGGTTTAAGTGACTTGCCCAAGGTCACACGGCTAGTAAGTGTTAAATGTCTGAAGCTGGATTTGAACTGGGGTTCTTCTGACTCCAGGGCCAGCGCTCTAGTCACTGCTCACTGCTCCACCTAGCCGCCCCTGAAGGACACTTTTTAAACTTCATTTTTCTTGGTCTTTGTGTGTTTGTAGTTTGTAATGTGACTAATATGTAAATATGTTTTTTACGAATTCACATCTATAATGTAGATCAACTTGCTTACCTTGGGGGGCACGGGGAAGGAGAGCAAGGGAGGAAGAAAACTGCAACTCAAATTTAAAAAAAGTTAAAATGCTTTTACATGTAATTGAGAAAAATAAAACAAAAATAAAATAGTTTTAAAAATTTTAAAGGAAAATGGTAAGTGCATTATTGTTAACTAAATAAACGTATGTAGAAAATATTACACATTTAATGGAGCCACTTCACAAAAAGTTGCCAAAAATAAACATATTAATGATAAAATGCTCTGTGGAGAATAATTAAGAGTGCTACTGTAGGGTTAATGGAATATGAAGATCTTCCCTGTCTGTTAATAGGCCTATGTGACCACATGTTCCCTTTTTTCTTTGAACCAGAGCTATGTTCCCAGGTCTAAAAGTACACATGTATTTCAATCACAGATATCTTGCTGCTTCTAGCTTGGCTCAGTTCACAGCTGTGACTTGGAGGAGGAGCCTGCTTAAGGGGAGGCTTGTTTGCACAAAGGTTTTCACACCTTTTGGTACTTGTATCAGCAAGCACCCTAGCATACCCAGGAAGGCTGCTAGCATAGGTTATTAGATCTGCTTTTCTAAAGGAAAGCAACTCAAAATGGGTTAACAGTCTCACTTCAACCAATTCAAACACAAATCATTTACCTAGTTCAGGGGAAAAAGTCAGCACCCTGAACTACAGAGATTACAAACATGTTATAAGCAAATAGAGAAAAAAAATCAGCAGAGGGGCTTCCAACCATCTGACCATCACATCCATACCTAATCAGCTACCAGAGAGGGAGGCACCAACATCTGGGTTTTTCAAAGCTGGGGAGGAAGGGGGAAGGGTGAGCAGCTTCCCAGAGTCTCATATGGCCAAACCACACAATTCTTCTCAAAGTGAGCCCCAAAGCAAAACCTCACATCAAGGCTATATATAGCCTTCTCCTGGGTCAGAGAATGTCACAGCCCTCTTGACCTACTGCCCAATTACAAAGTAACAAGGCGTGGGCATTCCTGAAAAACAAGCCTCCTGCCACAGGCTCCATGTGACCACATTCAGCCTATTAGGGGGCAGAGTATACTTTCAAATCAGGGAAGATTCTCAGAGCCACTTAAGCCACTAAGGCAAAGGGTCTAGGGGCAGGGAAAATCTTCAGATTCCCATTAATAGTACTGAGCCAATTAGATAGAGTCACATGGGTGATGATGTGGTGGTGATGTCTTCTAGCTCTGAGCCTATTAGTTGGGAGGTTGGTATTTTACTTTGGGGCTCACTAAGAGGAAAAATGTTTGCCTGAGGTCTTTGTGTTTTGGCTGGACAAGACTCTGAGTAACCATTGTTAAGAGGGCCCCTAGCTTTGTGAACCCAGATGTTGGAGCTCCCTGGTCTTGTGATTATGTATTTAGTACTTTATTTAGACAGCTAGAGCCCTGTCTATTGGATTCTTTCTTGGATATTCACTTCTTTTTACTTATCTACCTGCATTGTTTAATTAAAGTAAGACTGTTAATCCCTTTAAAGCTGTCTTTCCCTTAGAAAAGCAACTTGTGCTAGCAGCCCTTCTATGTGCTAGTGTTATTGGTCTTACAGCTGCAAATAGCATTAAGATACAGTTACTCAACCTATAAGCAGACAGACAGATGGTAAGACAGACATGGTATCTTCTCACTACAAAATAGACAGTAACTGATACTGTAGATAACACTCTCCCTCCTGGATATTCTTTCCTCTTTAAATTTTCTTGACACTGCTCTATCCTGTTTTTCCTCCTGTGAGACCATGTCTCGATCCATCTCACTGACTCATCACCTGGGTCATACCCACTAATTCTGGATGTAGCCCAAAGATCTATCCTGGGTTTTCTTTTTTACATACTCTCTTGTGGTGACTATACCAGTTACCATGGGTTCAGTGAACATTTTTATTGAAATGATTCCCAGATCTACAGATCTAGCTCCAATTTTTCTCCTGAGCTCCAGTCCCACATGACCCACTGCCTATTGGACATTTCAAATGGATGACCAATAGGCATCTCAAATTTAACATGTCTAATACAGAATCCTTTTATCTTTCTCTTTCAACTCACCTCTCTATGAACCTTCCCTATCTATAACTGCCAAGAGCACCATTATCCTTTCAGTCACACAGGTTCAGACTCACTGGGACTCTCAACTCCTCACTCTTACTCACCCTATCTATCCAATCAGTTGTCAATCCTGTCTTCTTTATGTTCATCTATGTCTCCTCATGTCCTTTCACACAGCCACTACCTTATTTCAAGCCTTCATCACTTCTCCCTCAAACTACCAGAACAGTCTCCTAACTGGTCTCGGTGCTTCAAGTCTCTTCCCTACTCCAATATATCCCCCCACAGCTGTCAAAGTGATTTTCCCATATCTCTGTGCCTTGGCAAGGGCTGTCCCCCAACTCTCCTCACCTTCTCTTAGAATTTACTTTCCTTTAAGACTCAGCTCAACCATCACCTTCTACATAAGTCTTTTCTGATCTATCACATGATCAAGTACAGTCTCTTTCCAGACTATATGCTTATATATGTCTATATCTCCTACATTAAGACATAAATTCTTTGAGGGAGCTCCTGCTTTACCTACTTCTTATTTAGCATAATGCCTGGCAAAAGTAGTATAATAAATGCTTGTTGATTAACTGAATTTTGGATGAACTAATTTTTACCAAGAAAGTGAATCTGGTACACCCAAAGTTAATTGATTGAAGGTTTTAATAACAATTTAGGGATTTAAGGAGCAATTATTTACTCAAAAGCTTCAAGTTGGACGAAGCATCATTAATGAATGATGCTACATGTAAATAAAATTATCACAATCATAATATCAAGGCTCCCACAGCTTTTAACTACATAATCCTGAACATGACACTTGACCTTTCTCAGCTATAAAATGGAAATTCCATAACTGTACTACTTGTCTCATAAGATTTTTTTGAGAAAAACTTAGTAAATCTTTTTTAAAAATACAAATACATGCTATTATTTTCAAGCAGTATAATTTTTTCAATAATTAAGATAACAATTCAGATTCACTTGCCTGTTAGAATGTTGCAATATACAGTGATCCTCACATGGCTTTCCCTTCACATCTAGGAAATACAGAAGAATTAAATAATTATAGCAGTAGCTAAATGAAAACTTGCCATAATATTGTCTACTTAAACTACTTATTTCAAAGACAAGTGATCATTTTGACAGGCAATTTTAGAACACTGATAACAGGATGACAGGTTCTACTGTACAACGAAATTTCCTATACTCCATATATAGTTTTCTCATGATGTACCTACCTCCCAAAACACAATAAAAAAATCGGATCTGAATATCAAAAACTAAACACATTTTTTTCTAATAAAGCACTTTAATTTAAGGGTCCAGGGTGGAAGCATTCTTCCTTTCTCTCCACGTTATGGCTGACACTGCAGCACTGGATCATCCCTAGCCACTACAAGGCTCTGAATTGGAGAACCCACGAGAACTGTTCTCTTATCTATGTGGCAGGCTGGCAGCATTACGCCTCGTGTTTACACCAGACATCATATAGGAGGGTGCCTCGTGGCTGTGATCGCTCCATTCTTCCACCAGGGCTTGGAGAGAGGGGAGCGAGGAGGCTGCAGCCCCAGAAGGCTCTTCCCAGCATTCCCCTGGGCAAACCCGAAGGGACGGGTAACGCTAGCGTGGTAGACTGGTCACCTGGACCCAGCTACCATCACTGCAACTTTCCCGGGGGTGATTTTTGCCAGTCGGGTCAACCTTTGATAAGTAAGAAAACCCCTCTTGGTGCCTTTCTTTCACTCGAAACCCCAGTGCAGGGTGACAGTTCAGGACCGCAGGACACCGACCTCCTGCAGGGCGGGGCTCAGCCCTGACCTTTCTAGGTATCTGCACGCTAAGCACCGCGCCTGGCACACAGTAAACGCTTAATGCATGCTGGCTGACCCGCATGGTCGGCGTCCTGGCCCTGCTTTCTGTCCCAGGGCCGAAGCACCTCTCCCGCAGGAGCCCCGCCGCCCTCCTACCTACCGGCCTTGTACCAGCGGGTGAAGTAGCGATCCACCAGCGATGGGGCTGCAGGAGAAATGCCCCCGGCACTGGCTGCCATGGCGAGCTCGGCCTCTACCAGATCCAGGGATCTCAGACCCAGGAGCACCTAACCCCTCCGAGATGTCACCGCGCACTGCCGCCTTCCCACGTGGGAGCCGCGGCGGGCGCGCACACTGAGCCTCGGGCGCGCACACCGAGCCTCGTGCGCAGGCGCGCCGTGCTCAGGCAGCAGAAGGTGGGCGGTGCTGTACCTCGTCATAATAGCTTTTCTTGTTCATTCAGCTATTCTACAATGGGGTTTGAATAGATAAATGCGGGAGGTTGAAGGGTTCCTATTAAAAATGAAGGTGGATTGGTTACAACCCTTCTATACAACCAGACTAATGTCCAGTGTGAAAGTATTTGCAGATCCTATACTTGATTGCATGCGGTCATGGGGGGGGAGATGCGGGGGAGGAGGGGAGAAAATTTGAAACTCAAGGGTTTGTGGAACTGAATTTTGTAAACTAAAAGAAAATAAATCAATTTTTAAAAATGAAGGAGGGGGGGCAGCTAGATGGCGCAGTAAATAGGGCATCAGTCCCAGAGTCGGGAGGACCTGAGTTCAAATCCCTTCTCAGGCATTTGACGTTTACTAGCCATATGACCTTGGGCAAGTCACTTAACCCCAACTGCCCTACCTTCCCCCCTCCAAAAAAAAGTGAAGGAGGAGGTTAATTCCATTGGTCATAATTATTTGCAACATGATTAATTTGAAAATATGTTTAATGTGCATGTACATGTAAAGGCTATATCAGATTGCATGCAGCGAGGGGGGGTGGAAAGGGAAAAAATTTGGAATTCTGTAGTAGACTTTAAGGGATTCCTCAGCCTCACTAATGGAATGCTCCCTTCTTCTATGAGGTCACTAGGCCGATATGCTGGAGGAGTACAATCTTGTTTGTTGGTGCCTCCATTATTCCTATGAATAACTAAGGAAAATCCAGGGTAGTTAATTAGCAAGTCTTGTTTGTTTGTGCCTCCAATGGAGTGGTCCTAGGATGAAGTCTTAATAAATAACTAGCCTTAGGCTGGGGTAGGGAGTGGTGTAGACCCAAGGAGGGTCCTTGTATTTTTTTTTTCTGATTACATAAGAACTGCTAGGGGCTTATAAACCTTGTAAGATCCTTGTGTCTTTGGCTCTGTATGAAATGGTTCTCTTTACTCAACTGGTTGCTAGGCCACCCAACTGTACTGGTCACAGTAGAATTCAAAAGCTTGTGGAATTGAATGCTGTAAATGAAAAATAAAAAATTTGAAAAAAAAATAAAGGAGGCCCAGACCATATGACCAGCTCCTTTAAAGATGCCCCAGGTGAATAGGGGGCATGGGGATTAGAGGGGGGACAATGGAGGGGAGGGCAGGGTCTGGGGGAGGGATGCTGGAAGCACACACCTCAGTAAACAAGAACAGGGCAGAGAACAGAACAAGGGGG
>JAQQSW010014940.1:0-12000 GCA_028646575.1 Pseudocheirus occidentalis | reverse complement strand
CCAAATTCAATGAGAGTAAATGAAAGTAAAGTAGTAACAGTTATCCCTTGCTTCTTCTACATGGGATGATTAACCCCATTTTTGTCTCTCCCTGCCTTCTCTCATTCTAGTCCTCTCCCACTTCAGAATTTCACCTTTTAAAGTATCATCCCTTCATATTCAATTGATCCTGTACCCTCTATGTACACATTTGCACACATGCTCGGATATGTGTATATATATATATATTCATTATATACTCATATATAATTTTTTTTACCAAGGCTAAACCATGTCTTCCAAATGCTATATTCTGATTTAATTTTCAGACTGATCATTATAGATGTACAGAGTGTACTTTCATGATTTAACAATGTGCTTTATCAGATTTCATCTATTGTAAACACACATAAAGTTATTCATTGTCTTTTCTTTAAAGGTAAAACTTGGAATCCTTAAATCTCACTTCCTTGAGATTATCATGTCAGTATTGTGTCAAGGCATATTCGAGTTGCATACAAGTTGTAGATGATGTTTCTGAACATTCCATCCAAACAGTATTAGAATATGTCCCCATATATCCCCAAAGTTGACCTTGGAGTCCTAAAGACATAGGGTCAGGTTTTATCCTGACTCATGGTGGCACTGTGACCCTGGGCAAGTCACTTAGTCTCCCAGTGTCTCAGCCAACTCTCTGAGACTATTAAGGTATAGAGAAGGTAGCACTCTGAGGATATTTTTAAAAAATTGTTTATTTACTTTAATTTACAACAATAAGTTTAAGGTATTATTTTCTTCAGTATTTTTTGAGTCTCCTTTAGCAAGCTCTTGACTCATTTTTCATTATTTTCTTGTATCTGTCTCATTTCTCTTCCCAATTTTCCTTCTATTTCTTTTACTTGATTTTCAAAATCCTTCTTGAGCTCCTCCATAGCCTGAGGCCAATTCATATTTTTCTTGGAGGCTTTTGATGCAGGAGTTTTGACTTTGTTTTCTTCTTCTGGTTCTGTGTTTGATCTTTGTTGCCAAGGAATAGTTCTATAGTCTGATTTCTCTTCCTCTGTTTGCTCATTTTGCCAGCCAATTACTTGACTTTTGAACTCTTTGCCATGGTAGAACTCTGCTTCTAGAGTGGAGAATGTGATGTCTCAAATTTTGAGGTCTTGTGCAGCTGTTGTCAGAGCTTCTTCTAGGCACCTGCCTCAGAACTATGAGGATGATTGTCTTTCCACAGCCTCAACAAACTCTGCCAGCGCTCCTCACCCCAGGACTACCATCCAAGACTGCAACCCAGAGCCAAGCAGGGCAAAGCAAGAGAATCCTACCTCAGCACTGGCAAAGTGACTCCTGCAATTGCCCTCTGGTCAACCACTTGGTCCCCCCACTATCTGTGCACCTGGAACCCCAGAAGCAGCTGCTTCCACTGCCACCATTGCTGCTGCTACTGATTCTGCTGCCACCAATGCAGCTACCACCACCCCGGGGGCACGGGCTGGACTGTGCCCTTCTCTCAACCAGGTCCAACAGAGTTTCCCCACTGTCCTTTTACTTTCTCTTTGGAATTTACAGGTTGAGAAGTCTGGAAACTGCCACAGCTGTCAGTGATTAAGTCCCCTGAGGTCTGTTCTGGCCTGGTCTGTACCGCCAGTCTGTGCCAGTGCAACCCATGTGGGACTGCTGTCTGCTCCAAATCTGGTGTAATAGACTCTTCCTGTCAACCTGCCAGGCTGTCCTCAGCTGGAGAAATTTTTCACTTTGTTGTTTTGTGGGTTCTATAGCTCTAAAATGTGTTTAGAGTAATTTTTTACAGATATTGGATGCAACTGGGGATAAGCTCAAGAAAGTTCCTGCTTTTACTCTGCCATCTTGGCTCTGCTGCCCCTGGAGGATTTTTTAATGAAAGATATTTTATTGGACCTGCATTATTTAATGTTCTATCAATGAACTGGATAATTGTACATATGCCATGCTTATCAATTATGGCAGATAACACAAAGCCAGGAGGAACAGCTACCACATTTGGTAATGGAATCAAAATGCTAGAAGATCTTAACAGGCAAGAACATTGTGTTGAATCTAGTAAGAGGAAATTGAACAGACAAATTCTCAGAATTTGGGATAAAAAAAAACCACTTCAAGAAGATAAAGAGGTTCAGAAGGAAGCACAGATAAGCAGGACAGTTTTGGAAGTAACTTTTGAAATTTATTGTATACATTTTAAAAAAAGTAAATGGTATGAAATGGAGATTTGAGGTTCTATATAATATCTTTTTTTGGCATGTTCTGCTCTGTGTATGGAAATGCTCTTTTTTTTGGTGTTTAAACTTAGACTAAAAAAATTTAAATAAATATATATGCAAAATTTAAAAAATCTATTTTATCAGTCCAAGATAGTTGGGACATAAATTATAGCAGTTTTTTTCTGAAAAAACACTTGGGATTTGGTGGATTGTAATTTGAAACCGATTCATTTGTGATATGATAGCCAAGAAAGTTAGTGAGGCCTTTGGCTGCAAAGGTATGGTGCCAAAGGGGAAAGAGATGACAGTCCTTTTGTATTCTGCCTTGGTCAGATTATACGTGGAGTATTTTGTTCAGTTCTGGATGCCACATTTAAAAAAAGACAATTATAAACTGAATAATGTCTAGGGGAAGGTGATCAGAATGGTGATAGCCCTCAAGATTATGACCCAGGAAGTTGGTTGGAGAATATGAAGATGGTTATTTTAAAGATTTAGGAGAGACTTGATAGCTGTCTTCAAGTATTTGAAGGGCTGTCATTTGGAAGAGGATTAGATTGCAGAAACAGATCCAGCCTTGATGTAATTAAAACTTTCTAATAACTCTGGAGCAATCCAAAAATGAAATAGCCTTTCCCAAGAAGTAGTGAGTCCTCTACCTTTAGAGATTTCCAAGCAATGGCTAGAAGACTAATTTGATGAGAGATCTGTTGAGAGGATAGTTTGGACTAGATTGCCTCTAAGTTCCTTTCCAGCTCAGATTCCATGATTTTGAAAGAGTTAACATTATGTCCATAATCCAGGTACATAGTCTTAGCTATTCACTATTCTGATTTTGGCTCTTTCTTGAATGTGTGAAGAAAGGTAGCAAGGCGTACTCCAGGAGCCAGGGAGAATAGACTTTAATTCTATCAGTTTCATACTTAATCTAGTTTGGACCTAGGGATACCTAAAATTCTGTCTAAATAAAGCAAATTATATTGGATCTAGAGTCTGCATCTCTTAAATCTGGTGGAGAGGAATATTATATGTTGTCAGGATATGAGCATTGTGTAGGTATTACGCAATGGAAATTTGCTATAACTTGCAACTGAACTTTCTGGATTTTGAAAAACTTCCTTTAAAAAAGACTTTGTATACTAGTCTATGATGTTTGTATATCACAGTATCAAAGAAATTCTAGATATTTTGTGGATTTAACTTTTTTTTACATTAAAATTAGGCATATGTAAAAGTCCAGATATTTTCAATGCATTCTTACAATGGGTCTAGGAAACTAAGTATCCACTGCCACCTGTTGGTGAACAAAAGACACACCTAGATAGACTTTCTGTACAAGTTTACAGACATACACGTGTGCATGCATACACGTGTGCATGCATACACTTACATATGTGTATATATTTCAATAAGAGTATTTTGCACAATTAGAGGAAGAATAAATAGTAATTTGAATCACCCCTTGTTATCAATAAACCTACAAAAATTTATTGATTGCTTTTTATATTCTTAGCACTGAGCTAAGATTTTATATAGGTATATATAGATATTGATAGGAGTAAGTAGATAGATCTCATAGGTATAGATAGAGATATATATAAATATGGTATATTGATGTAAATGTGTGTGTGTGTGTGTGTGTGTGTGTACACACACATATATTTTTGACCTTGATGAAAGAAGCTTATTACCTAGTTAAGGAAACAAAATTCACGCACACACACATGCACACACACACACACAATTTAGGAAATAATTTAGGGCTAAAGTTTATGCCATTGACTAGAATGTGAGTTTTAAGAAAAGTCAGATCAGTATGGGTTGGTCCTATTAGAGAGGACAAAGCTTGACATGTGGCATTAGGAGTCACCTGCATAGACATAGCAGTTGAAAGTTTGAGAATGAATGAAGTATCCAAAGTAGAAAGTACAGAGACAAAAGTGGGCCAGAGCCTTTGAGGACACCTGCAATGAGAAGGAAGAATGAGGCAAGCCAAGAAAAGGAAACAGAGGGGTGGTAGCTCCACAGAGAAATCATTAACCCTATTTTTAAAAGGCTGTATACAGATGGAGGAAATAAGACCATGTAAATGAGAAGGTCAGGAGCTCTAAGTCTCAGGATAAGCTAAGACTTACAATAAATGCTAAAGAAGCAAACAAAAAAAAGCCTTTTAAAGAGTAGTAATGAGACCAAGAGGGACATTAAAAGAAAGATAGGACTACTAGACAGTGATAAAGGACAATCTGGTAGTACTACCAAATTTCCATTTTGTTGTTTTCTTTTACAATGGGAATGATCTACAAAATAGGAAACATACTGTCAAATAAAAATAGTTAAGATGTAATTACAACCCAGCTTCAAACTCCCTAGAGTTGCTTTTCTAAATCTCTTCTCTTCTCAAGCCATCTTTACTACCGCTTCCACCCTTCCTCTCAGCAAAGGCTCTTAACTCATGCTTCACTGAAAAATTTGAGCTCCTTTTCTGCTGTCTGCAAACATGCCCAAATCTTTCTAATGCTCATCACTTGACCCTACCATCTCCTCAAGCTACTATACTATACTATACTATATCTCCCTTCCCATTTGCTGCCAAAACCATCTACACTTATTGCTGCTACTCATCTTCCACTCGGTTCTCAATTTTGACCTTCCAATTTGGCTTCCACTATTCGGTTGAAACTGTTCCTATCCAGGTCACCATTATGGATAAAGCCAAAGACTTTTTGCTCAGCTCTCATCCTTTTCTGTAATATTTAACATTACTGGCCACACCCTCCTTTGAATACAATTTCCCCCCTATTACTTTTTTTTGTGACTTTGCTCTCATTCTACTTGTTAGTTCCTTTCTAATCTCTTTTGCCAGTTTATTATCCCGTACTCTATTCATGCCTCTGTCCTGTGTTCTGTTCTTTTTTCTCCAAGGGATGGGGAACCTGTGTCTTCGAGACTACATATGGCCTTCTAGGTCTTCAAGTGTGGCCCTTTGATTGAATCTAAACTTCACAGAACGAATCTTTTCATTAAGGGGCAGAGAGCCTATACTCTTTCAGTGATTTCATGTGCTTCCAATGGACTCAATTATTATTTATCTGAAGATGACTTCCAGATCCACACATTCAGCCCTCATCAGGACTGGCATATAGTAGGCACTTAGTACATGCTTGTTGCTTGATTAATTTAACATAAGCAACATCTCATAACTATGGTTCATCTCATTTGTTTGTTACTTATAAAACAGGCAAATGTACTTGCTGAACTCCTGGTGGTGATCTTCCAAAAAGTGCAGAGAATGGTGAAGGTGGTACAACTTTGGAAGAAGGAAAGATAGATTATTGAAAATAAACCTGATTTGGCTATGAAAGACACAGCTCAATTCTTATTTTGACAGGATTGCTGTACAAGGAAATGCTATAGACATAGTGTACTCCAATATTAACCACGCGTTTGGCAAAGCTTAATGATATTCTTGTGGGCAAAATAGAGAAAAACAGGCTGGATACAAGTACAGTTGGGTTAATTTAAAACTGACTTCAAGATAGAAGATTGATCAATAAGGTCATTTGGGAGAATTCCCAGTTGAATGCCCTAGGAATCTGTTATGGGCTCAGTTCTATTAAACATTTTTTTCAGTGAGGCTTAGGTGAAGGAGTAGATGACATACTTATCAAATTTAGGTATAATGCAATGGGGGGGGGTCCACTAATACATTTGGTGATAATTAGGATCTAAAGATTCCTAAAGGGTTAAATGATAGGCTAAATCTAATAAGATGTCATTTAATAGGATAATCCTAGTTAATAGTGTGGCATGACTTATAAAATCATCAGCACTACTTTTGGCAATATTAATAGAAGCATTGTGTCCCCAAAGATGTGAGTCACCCGACTGGCCCATATATGGATTATAAGGTTCTGTTCTGGGTACCAGCTTCTAGGAGCAGGAGTGTACACCAAGAAAGGAGTTTGGAATGGAAAGAGATTAAAAATCATACTATTTGAGGATCATCTGACTGAACTGAAGATTTTTAACCTAAAAAAAGGTGTACATAGGGCAAGAGGGGATATGTAACGTCTGTATGAATGATGTGTCCCCCAATATATCTACGTCTTCTTTTGAGGGAGAATATTATTTACATAAACATTATTCCTGGTATCTAAGCTCCAAAGTCTAGATTTTTCTTGGAATCTTCCTGTCTCATATCTAAATTCATTCAGTCACTACAACCTATCACTTATAACTCCATAATTTATTGCATTTGTCCATTCCTTTTCATTCTCCCTGTTGCCAGACTAGTTCAGAACTTCATTGACTTACATCTCATTTCCTTCAGTATCTTGTCTCTAGAGTGATACTAGAGTGACCTTCCTAATGGACAGTTTGAATGGTGCCACTTTCCAAAAACTCTCTTGGGTTTTCCATTTCCTGTTGAATGGAGTCTAAATTTGCTAGCCTGGTATTTGTACGTCCAGCCTATCTTTCTAACCTTATGTCACATTCCTTCCTTTCACTTACTTCTATGGTCCAATCAAACTAAATTATTCATTTTTTTCAGCATTCCCCCAAATGTTCTACATCTATGACTTTGCTTATATCATTCCTTCTGCTTGAAATTCCCTCCTCCATTCCATTTCAGCAACTCTGTTTGAAATCTTATATATCCATTAAGGCCTAGTTCAAATTATACTATGCCACTTCAACCAGGAAGATTTCCCTGGTCAGTCAGTCAGTCAACAAATGTTTATTAAGTGCTTATTATATGTCAGACACTGTGATAAATGCTGGGAATACAAATAGAAGCAAAAAGAAAGTTAGCTCTTGCCCTCAAAGAGCTTACATTCTAATAGGGAAGATTACATATAAAAAGAAATTGAAAAAATGTGAGAGATGAGGGAAGTTATGGTAGAGAAAGTCCAGAGTGTAGCTTGAGAGAAACGAAAGCATGATTGACCTGACCATGGTACTTAAAGGCTCGGGAGGAACCACCTAATCAGAGAGATCTGGCTATGTGTGTTGGGGGTACTTCCAAAGCATGAATTCCAGTGCTGGAGGGAACTTCTTGTTTCTAAGGAGTAGCAGAGAAGGCCCAGAGTGCAATCTGGAGAGGAGAGATTAGTCTTACTAGAAGTTGTTTCTGCTTTTTCTGACCTCTTACCACCAAGGGTTGTAACTTAATACATCAATGAAGCTAATTGCTGAATTCAGTGTTGTGTGCTATTTATTTTTTGCTCTATGACTTCATCACTATCAAGACACTGATTTCAGAGGACAGCTATTATCAAGTTAACTTTATAGCCCTTTAAAGCACATTATAGAAGTTGGGATAATTCCACAATAGCTACCTGTCTAATGAAAAAGTGGCCTCTTTCATATTACATGAATAATATCCAAGCTTAAATTTAAATTCCTACAATTTAAATCCTCTGGCAGAAGTAGTAATAGAAGTATATCCTTTTTTTCCTTGGAACATTTAAATAAGATAAACATTAGCAATTTATCTTGGAATGAGGAGATGCATTCATTTATTCATTTGATATTTTCTGAGATACTTTCCAATTCTTAAATATGCATATGTTAAATTTATTTCATTTTATTTTGTAAAACATGCTGAATATGTAGATAAAACCTAAATTTAGGGATTCATACTAATGATGATCAATAGAAAGAATATCCTTATATGTTATAAATGTATATGTTATAAAGATATAATGTAAAAGAACATTTTCACAGTATTTCTTAAAGCTTGTAAGGGTTTTGTTAATAGTGAGTTTAAAATAGTGTCACATATTTTATTTTTTGTTTTGTTCTTTAATTTTGATTTGTTAATTTAAAAAAAAGATTTCTGGAATAAAAAGCATTTCCATAAAATAGAATAATAAAAAAGATGATTGTACATGAAACTGTAAATTCCTTTTAAATATACAAAAATTATGATATAAACTTCTTTTTTTCTTCCTTCACTACACTCTAGAGATGACTACTATTAGACACAAATATGTATATGTATGTATGTATGAAAAATTCATTCTATACACATTACTATTTATCAGTTCTTTCTCTGGATGCAGATATCTTCCTTCATATGTCCTTTGTAGTTAATTTGGGTATTTATAATAGTCAAAATTACTTATTTGCTTAAAGTTTTCTTTTTTTTTAGGAGGAAAGGCAGGGCAGTTGGGGGTTAAGTGACTTGCCCAGGGTCACACAGCTAGTAAATCTAGTAAGTGTGTCAAGTGTCTGAGGCTGGATTCAAGCTCCGGTCCTCCTGACTCCAGGGATAACGCTTTACTCACTGTACCACCTAGTTGCCCTTAAAGTTTTCTTAAAAAATATTGCCATTACTGGATGCAATGTTCTCTTGGTTCTCGTTTCACTCTTCATTATTTCATGCAAGTCTATCCATGTTTTCCTAAGCTCATTAAGCTCATGATTTCTTATAACACAGTAGTTTCCCATCATAGTCATATGCTGTGATTTGATCAGCCATTCCCCAATTGATAGGAATCCCTACAATTTCCAGTTCTACCTGAAAGAGAGCTGCAATAAATATTTTAGAACATATGGGTTCTTTCCCTTTTCCCCTAATCGGTTAATTTGTTTTAGAAGAATGCATTTTATTTAGTGAAATTTACTTAAGAGAAGTACTTGAGAACTCATGTGAAATCAACAAGCTGCACTATTTTCCAATTTATCCTTTGGATTTATTTGTCATATGTGAAAAAATAGTTTTGTACTTTTAAGACCCCTCAATTTTACATGGTAATTTTATTGTATACTTTGAAGGAATTTGCAGTTTCATGTGCAATCATCGTTTTTATTATACTGTGTTATGGAAATGCTTTTTCATATTATGTTTTTATACTATGCTTTCTTTTATATTAAAAAGATTATTCAGAAGGCAGGTAGGTGGCACAGTGAATAGAGCACCAGCCCTGGAGTCAGGAGTACCTGAGTTCAAATCTGGCCTCAGACACTTACCACTTACTAGCCGTGTGACCTTGGGCAAGTCACTTAACTCTAATTGCCCTGCCCTCCCCCTCCAAAAAAAAAAAGGATCATGCTTATTGATATTTGTTAGGTTTATGTTTAACTGTATTGAATGCTGTTTTTAGAGTGTGATTCAAGATTGGTAGAAAGAATGTTGACATGACCATATGTGACTGCAGGAAAGGCAAATTTAGTTCAAGAGCTTTGGAAAGGAGAGAAATTCTTCATTCCTGTTTCAAGAGAGGACACATATATGGTTTAAGACTTTCTTGGGAACCAACTCCATATTCTTAAAGAAAGAGTTAGATTGTAGAAGTAGGAGATAGGTAAAGGGAGTGGGATAATCACCATGTCTCTAATTTCCAGCTTGATTCCCTAGAAACTTGAAGAAATTTTCCCTTCCATAAGGGCAGTCTCTTTGAGTTGATGAAGATTTCATCTTGCTGCCTTCTACAGAGCTCATTCTCTCTTGTGTATTTTCTGGTATATCTAATCTGTATAACTTCTCCAATACCTGCCTTCTATTGCTTCGATAAAAGGATTCACTTGCTCTTCACTATTTGTGATAGTCTTTTGCATAACTAGCATTTGATAGGTAGCCATTTTTGTAGCCAAATTGTAGCCATTGGGTCATACCAAGGGGTGTAAGTTGAGGATACCTTCTGTTTTATGGGACAGCAACCAAGGAAGCTAATGGCTTTGTTTTTGAACCATTCTTCCACTAGGCCAGCAATATTTAGGAAGGCAAATAAATATAAATTTATTTCAGTATCCTCTCTCTCAGAGAACAGAGCAGTCAGCCTAGTTACCCTTTTTTCTGCTTCCTTCAAGGCAGGAATGGCAGTCTCCCTTAGAGAGAAGGGGCATGATTTTAGAGACATTGATGGATACTACCCATGAGTTGAGTTTAGATAATCCATGTTGCTATATATAATCTATTTGGGTGGTACACACACATTATAGCAATTAAAAAGTTAAAAAGAGGGGATATTACTGATCTTGGAGCCAGAAGACCTGGATTCTGTCACTGTCCTGTCCTTTGTGACTTTGAACAAGTCATTTTATCTCACTAAGCCTGTTTTCTCATAAATAAAATGAAAAGATTGGACAAGATGACTTCTAAGATCCTTTCGAACATTAAATCCATGATCCTATGAGCCTTCTAATAGACACATGATCTTCCATTCATGTCTATCCTATGTTATTCTTGTCTGTATTATTCTATAACTTTGCCAGCCAACATCCTGGGGGCCTTTATTACTTTCTCTTGTTGTTGTGAGGAAACAAATGGAACAGATGGGTTATCTATCAATTATTCCTCACACCTGTCATGTGGCAATACCATCTTCTGGTTTTATTTATAGTATGAACGTCAAGATTAATAATGCAGCTTACTCAATAATATGTTTACTCATCTGTCATGAGATAAGGATTTCGTATTTGTAGTACAAATAGCTAAGTTGGTCTTAGTATCCTTTTCCTCTCTTCCTGATACTATATTCACTGTCACTGCAGAAGTGGACCAGGGCAGCACAGTACTGGTACTATGGCTGCTAGGTGACTCAGTGGGATGGAGTGTGGGACATGGAATAAGGGAGACATGAGTCCAGACCTTACTAGTCGTGTGACCTTGGACCTCAGACTCTTTCTAGTTGTGTAGCTATATCTAAGTCATAACATCTCAGTCTCAATTTCCTCGTCCTCATCTGTAAAATGGAGATAATAAATGTACCTAGCTTGCAAATGAGGATCAAGTGAAAAACCATATGTGGAGCTCTTCGTGAACCCTAAAGTACTATATAAATGATATCTATTATTATTTCTACACTGAGGACCATTTTTTACTGAGGGCCATTTTATCTTTGCTTGTTTGTTTCGAAGACTACCAAGACAAAAGAATTCTTTACAAACTAGCTATCCTACCTATGATCTTATAGCAGTACGCACTACGAGGGAAATGAACTTTTTTTGTACTTAGTTTAGTCAATCAGTCAATATACATTTATTAAGCAATTTCCATGTGCCAGGCACAGCAGCTAGGGGCTGCAGTGGACAGAGTGCCAAGCCTGGATTGAAGAAGACTCATCCCATTGAATTCCAATCTAGCCTCAGACATTTACTAGCTATGTGAAACTGGACAAGTCACTTACCCTATTTGCATCAGTTTCCTCATCTGTAAATGAGCTAGAGAAGGAAATGGCAGACTACTCTAGTATCTTTGCCAAAAAAAGCCCAAATGGGTTCACAAAGAGTCAAACGTGACTGAAATGACTGAACAACAGATGCACCAGGCATGGTGCTAAGCCCTGGGGATACAAAAAGAAGCAAGACAGTCCCTGCCCTCAAGGAGCTTACAAGCTAATGGTGGAGACAATACGCAAGCAGAGCACAATCCGTTACTGCGGTCATGCTCTAATCTTTTCCAGCACGGCAACACAGGCCAGAGCTAATAATCATCTCACTTAGCTTTCAATAACTTGGGGTGACCACCGTGCCACAAGGAAGCAAAAGGGCGGGTCTTTGAAGAGGACTTTCTTTCTAGAGCTGAATTCAATCTCTGTAACCATCCAGCCATTACTTTTAGTTGTGAAGCTTCTTCCCAAACGTGTTGGCATTGTCAATGAGGCAACACTAGGGAAATATTAAAAACACCACTTTCTAAAGTTTTCTGGTTAGTAACATCAAATAATATGGCAGGAGCTATTTTCCTAGTTTGCCAAAGAAGGTACTGGGGTGAGGCTTAATAGAATTTTTCCAAAATAAAAGAATGGCAATAGATTATAGTAGTAGTAGTAGT
>JAQQSW010014939.1:0-12000 GCA_028646575.1 Pseudocheirus occidentalis | reverse complement strand
TTCCCTAAGCCAAATTCAATGAGAGTAATTGAAAGTAAAGTCATAACAGTTATCCCTTGTTTTTCAAAGTCTTTTTTCAGTTATCTATAGCTGCTAGGAATTCTTCAAGTGTCTTGGAAGCATTTGGTGTGGGAGTTCTGACTGTGTTGTCTTCCTCCTGTTCCATGCTTTGATTCTTTTTGTCCACAAAAAGGATTCTAGTGTTTTATTGCTGTTCTTATTTTGCTTCCTTTTCTTCATGTTGGCCAATCAAGTAATTGGTTTGTTTTTTTAGCTCTGTGAAACTCTGCTTTCAGAGGGGAAAGCTCTGTATAATCTATATGAAATTGTCTTCTCAAGGTGGGGAGTGAGGAAGAAGGAAGGGAGAAAATTTAGAACTCAACAATTTAAAAAGGGAATGTGAAAACAAAATTTGACAGGAAACAATTTTTTCCTCAAACAGTGCCTAGTTGCACTCATCCTAATAGACTAACATTATCTGTATCTGTTATTACATTGCTTTAATATCTTTGCCCATATACAAGAAAGCAATAAAAAATTTTAAACCATATATTTATATGAAATGGAATATTGGATAGAAGATTAGACTTGCAGGAAAGAAGTCCTAAGTTCAGATCCTACTTTTGATACTTAATAGCTGATTGAACAGGGACAAGTTACTAAAGTTCTCTGACTCTCAGGAGGCTATCTAATAAATTACAATTAATAATCAACTGATAAATTACAGATGGATTGAAACCTCTTTTGCACTGTACCAATGAAATCATGCATCCTGGATGCATTTACAAATTAATTTTATTTGGTTATTAATCTTGCCCATTTACATAGACAGAAGGGATATATTTAAGTCAATTTTGAAGTGATTATAAAAGACCTAATTAAGTGCTGAAAACATATTGCAATGGGAGAAAAGGAGAAGGTAGAAAAGGGTAAATTTCATCACATGAAGAGGCACAAAGATATATTACAGTAGAGGGAAAGAAGAGAAGGAGATGAGCATTGTTTGAACTTAACTCTCACTGGATTTGGTTCAAGGAGGAAGTAACATACTCAATGAGGTATAGAAATACTTGTCCTATAGGCAACTATAGGAGAAAAGGGAAAGAAAAGGTAGGGAGGGATAGAATGGAGCAAAGAAGTAGTAAGGGAAAAGGGAAAGAAAATGGAGGGGGGTTGATAGAAGGAAAGGCAAATTGAGAGAGGTGGCAGTGAAAATAAAAACTCTAGTAAGGAGGGAAAGGTAAAAAGGAGAAAGAAAAACATAAATGGGGGAGATAGGATGGAGAGAAATACTCAGATAGCAATCATAACTGTGAATATGAATGGGATGAACTCTCCAATATAGTAGAAATGGAGGGCAGAATGGATTAAAAATCATGATCTTACAATATGTTGTCTGCAAGAAACTCATTTGACCCCAATTGATAAATGATCAAGGAATATGAACAGGCAGTTCTCAGAAGATGAAATTAAAGACATCTTATAAGTATATGAAAAAATGTTCCAAATCACTAGTGATTAGAGAAATGCAAATCAAAACAGCTCTGAGGTACCACATCTCACCAGCCAGACTCGCTAAGATGAAAAACAGCAAATGACAAATGCTGGAGAAGATGTGGAAAAATTGGAACACTAATACATTGCTGATGTAGCTGTGAACAGATTCAGCCATTCTGGAGAGCAATCTGGAAATATGGCCAAAGGGCTATAAATAAGTGCATACCCTTTGATCCAGCAGTACCACCTTTAGGATTATATCCTAAAGAAGTCAGAGAAGTGGGAAGAGGATCTGTATGTATTAATAGCAACTCTTTTTTGTGGTGGCAAAAAAATAGGAAAACAAGGGGATTCCAATCAATTGGGGAATGCTTGAACAAGTTGTGGTACATGAATGAATTGGAATACTACTGTGCTACAAGAAATAAGGAGCAGATGGACTTCATAATAACCTGGAGAGACTTATACGAACTGATGCTGAATGGGAAGAGCAGAACCAGGATAAATTTGCACACAATCACAAACACAACGTATGTCTGATAACTAACCTCAATAGACTGGGCCCCTATCAGCAATACAAGGTTATAGGACAACTCCAAAGACTCAAGATTAAAGGAGATATCCACATCTAGAGAAGGAGATGCAAAGTCAGAGTGCAGATTGAAACAAACTACTAGATCTGTTTCTTTTTCTTGTTTTGTTTTGTTTCCTCTTTCCCACTGATCATCCATCAGTTACTATGCTTCTTTACAACCTGACTAATGATTAATGGGAAGATCTTTGTAGATCCTGTATCCAAGTACATGCCACCATGATGCGGGGGGTGGAAGAGAGGGGAGAAAATATGAAACTCAAGGGACTGTGGAACTGAATGTTGTAAAGTAAAAATAAATTACTCTTTAAAATATTTCAATTATCACAAGGTAGATAGTATATGACTAATTGCTAAATTAGTTGTACAGACAGTTCCAAAGTGGTATAAACCTAAAGATTGTGGTTTGACCCCAAGGAAGCAAATAAGGAACCAGAGTGTAGGAAAGTGGGTTGTATCTTCCCTCCTGAGAAAGTCCTTGGACTTGCTTCTGGTTCAACTTTATTTACTTGTATCCTTAATAACACAGAAGCCTCATTCCATCTTCTACCATTAAGGCACAAGTCATCAACCTTACCCTTTCTGAATCAGGCATATGTATATGTATTTGTATTTGTATGTGTATGTGTATGTGTATGTATATGTGTGTATGTATATATGTGTGTATATATACACAAATATATTCATTTGTAGGGGTACATAATAAAAATGTTTAGACATCACTGGTAGAGACAATAAGTTTTTTGAATTCAGATGAAGGAGATTGAACAAAAATTAACATACATGGAAACATTCACATATCTATCTAGTCTCAAAGTATGTGAGTTTTTCTTCATAGGAGGTAATTTATTCACTGGGAATGGTTGGCTGAATACTCAGTGGCTTGATGTCAGACCAGAAATAGACATCACTTTAAAACAAGGATATTTTAAAACAGACAAACTTCTTTGGGTGACATGTCATGTCAATTAAGTCTAGAAATTTTGGAAATACTATATTAGATATAAATATCATTACCCCCCCAAATGGAAACAGTCCATTAATGTTCTGGCTCTCAGATAGCATGTACCTTTTACACATGCCTGATTAACATTTTTGACTGTTTAATATCCCAAGAGAATTCTTCACATAAACATTCACAATACTATGTTAACTCTGATCACTCAATAATCAATCATAGATATTGCACTGCCCTGGCTTTTGGATTGTCCTTTCTGTGAGGTCTAGGCAAACATACTCCTCTCATGTCAGCTCTTCTAAAGCTCACTGTTGTTTATGCCCAAGTTAGAGGCCACCATGTTTTGTTTTTCAGGTACATAATTCTCATAAATATTCATTGATGTTAGAGACAACAGGCATGATAGTATTCTATCATTTCTATATTGAATATCATTGAAAATTCTATTCAACAGGTTCAGAGAGTATTCTGCTCTACTTAATGAGTAAATAAGGAATTTCTGAGTTCCACTGCCCTAATTCTTTGAAACTTCCATAGACCTATGACCTTATTGATGGAAGCATTTTTTTCCCTATCATTGTACTCTGCAACCCATCAATGTTTGCTAGTCCATTTCAAGTCATTGTATCTTCCTATTAATCCCTCACTGGCATTTCAATTTGTATATTTTTCTCTCAAATACATTACATTACTTGGATCCCAGTGAATCAAATGTGTTATTAATTGGTTATGCCTCACTCTTGCTATATAACTCTACCTTTTGGGCTGTATATTTTATGAATTCTATTGTTTGTATCATTTCTGTGCAACTTTTATTTACAAAATGTTGCTGCTCACACGCACATCTCTGTTGTCTTTTGGATAATCTGCAATCTTAAAAGACTGGGCATTCTATGACTCATAAAAATACAGCCTCATGAGAATAACACTCACATTAAAAGAATGGGCCATTGTTTTTAAGAGAAACAGAGTCATCAGAAAAACTCCCTGGTCTTCTAAAGTCCGTCCATTCATCTTCCTTTTTAAAAAATGATCTTAACTGCTTAATCATTTACAGCGCTTGTTTTTAAATACATATAGTATTGTATATCAGTTTTTCATCCAAATGTTTATCATACTCTGGATGATAGTTATTCTGCATTTTCTGTGTTTTCCTTATATGAATCGTTAGACTGAATGGTTTTTGGTGATTATAGGTTTCATTTAGGCATCTCTGCAAAGTTTGGAACTGATGTACTCAGCACAATGTAATTTACAAACAGAAGAAGCTGAAGGACCTTATTATCCAGAGGAATTCCATCTTTAATTTAGACTGTGTACCAAAAAGCTTCTATAGCACTGGCAAACAGTACTTGTGACAGAAATGAATCAACATATGTGTTATTCTGATAATATTATATGACTAAAGTGTGAATTAAAAATGCACAAAGTATTGACGTTCACTGAAAAACATTGCTTTTACCTGCTTTAGTCTGTAAACCTGTAGTAGGACAAAATGGTTACTAGGAAGGTCTTTGTTCCTTAAATTGTGTTCAATTAACCAGGATTCTTATCTTTGTAATTTACCTTGGTTACTTCCTAAAAGATAGCCCAGTAATCCCTATCTGCTAAAAATCCCAGTTCATGGAATCCCCCACCAATGTTCTTTTACCAAATCAACCGGAAATATTAGTTCAAAGCAAAATAATTCATAATCAGCCTGGAAGAATAAACGAGGAAAATTCTTCTCAACCCTTGGAATATAGTCTCCCATAGATTCTATAACTAGTGGCTAAAGAAACCTCTACAGGGAATATACGTGAGAGGGGAAATATATGTGAGGTCCATGCATAGCCAGGAAAAATCACACTCCTAGGCTTCTGTCACAACAGGAACCATCATCATCTACACCATTACTACTTGCTATACCCCTATAGAGTTGTTGATATCATCAAGCTATGAGTTGCTATGCTGCAAGATACCTATGTCCACAACTGAGTTATTTTCTCTTCTGTGCTACCTAATACCTGCTGGTCCTCAATTGCTTTATATCTCCTTGCACCGTCTCTTCTAGGCTGCATTTTTCTAGGTCTTTAGACTCTGCTGCTCCCTACTGGCCTCCTGATGCATTCCAGAAGCATTATGGCTTTTCCCCACCCCCAGGGGTGAGCATCACCTCTTTTAGGCGTAACCACAAGGATGATTTCAACTCTTTTTGTGAGTCATACCTATAGTTTTACCTAGTCATCCAGGAAAAGCCATCAGAAGGCAACAAACTTAGATCGAATTTTTTGGTTTTGCCTTGGGTCCCCAGTTATTACACTCAGTCTGCTTTTTGGGTTGAGGTGATAAAATTCCTTTTTATCTACCATCATGTTCTTGGTAAATACTTGAATCTGAGTATATTAATATGGCAACTTTCTTTCATAAGACAAGGAGGGTTCTATGGTGATGACACCTTTTTAATTGTATATTCCCACCTACTATAAAACCATTTCTTTCCCTACATCACTGCAATGACCTTTAGAAACAACAATATAGATTTTTATCCCTTTCGAAAAGAGCTTCTCATTTATTTCAGCATACAATCAAAGTCCAGGGTTAAATTTAATCTTTTTGATTGTGCAACTTTCTCCCTGTCAAGAAAAACATATATTATGAATACTTATGGATTAAAAAACAGATTCTGCTCATTGTGCCTTTTTATTTTAGTATAAATATATATATATATATACTATATATAATAACTATATATATAATAAAATGTAATACATTTTATATATATAATAGAAAATGTTTTCAAAGTAATCTTTTGTGTTATCACTTACAATTTAAACAAGCTTTAGCATTTGCTTATTTATTATGTTCTCTCAATTTTCTGGCTTTTGATAATGGAGATACACACAAAGACAGACTGATAAATGGATGTGCATATGTGTATATGTGAACATGTATATATGCACATACATGTGTCTATTTACTTGTAATAAAGAGAACCAATCTCTGGGGTTACTTTAAGATTATATAAATTCAGTCTTACTTAATGGTGAATAGAATAATAAAAAGAACTTGTTTGCTGGGTAATATTCTTCATAGGGAAAAATGACCCAATAAACCATATATGTAATAAATATCAATTTAGATACAATCTGAGTTTAGTCCTATGTAGAGGGTTTATTATGGGTTAAAATTAGGATTTTTCATACATTCCTTCATGCAAGATTCAGAGTTTTTACTTTCATTTCTCTTAAGTGGCACCAGAACTAAGAGATTCTGCAACTCATTTTCATGTTCAGCCTAAAGTCATAATATTAAATTTCAGCCCTACATTGCTAAATAGCAGTACCTCTAGCTTTGCTGCTCTAATGGAGGATTTGGAGGCATTTAGAACCTAATGATTTCCCTCCTTCAATCCAAGTAAGGAGGCAGTCTAATGAAAATGCTGTACTTAGCAATTTTACAGTCCCAACATTAATCGTTCATCACAAGTTTGAAAGAAGAGTGCCATTAGTTCTGTTTTATGGTCTTTCCCAACCACAGAAGAAGTTAATGTCAGAACTAAGGTTAAACCTCAAGTGCCCTTACTTACACTACTGTACTCAATATATAAAACTTTCACCTTCTCTTTAGCTCTTAATGATGTTATTTTCTTCCTATTGCCTTTTTAAAGAAAAGAACCTTGGACAGCAGTGGGAACAAGCTGCTTCTGCTAGATACTTCCAGAATTTCTATTCCTTTGGGTTAGTGGGACAGATACAGCTGAATGTATAGCTGTAACTGAGACTTCTTTTCATGACTTCCCATTGGCTTCTTGCTTTGTGGAAGTGTAGTGATATTGAAACAACCCATCACCTCTCTAGGAGTGACTCTTAGTCTAGAAAAGAGAAACCAGTGATGATTTATGCATATTAGATATAGCAGTGTGACATGCTCCAGACAGGTGATAAAAGACCTTCACTTTATTTTTTTAATGTAGTTTTTAGCTAGAGCACTTGGGGTAGAATTATAGTTTAATCTCTCCCTTCATTAGTGATATTGGACAAGTAATTTAATGTTCTTAGGTTTCAGTTTCTTCAATTCTCCTGTCAAATAAGTGGTTGAACTAGATGGCCTGTACATACTTTACAGAGTAGAAATTTGCTGACTTTGGAGTCAAAGGACCTGGTTCAAAATTGTGACTTTTCCCTTTACTACCTGGACACTTTATTTAGATCATTTCACCCTCTTAGCCTAACTTTCTTCATCAGTAAAATATGGGATTGGGATATGACACTTCCAAGATCCTATCGAAACATAAAATTTGTGAGATAATAATCCTGTGAAGTGAAAATCATTTCTAGAGAGATTGGGGGGAGGGGAACGAGGTATCGCATAACACAGGGGTGTATGTATGTGTGGTTTTTATTTTTATGATGGAACTACATATAAGTTTTACCTTTAAATTAAGTGCAATAGAGAACTTTCTCCTCTCTCCAATAGGATGAACTTCTGTGAATAAGTAAATTGTTCCCTGATTATCAGGTTAGCACAGAGGAAGATTAGCTAATGTTTCATGCCACCTGGTTATACTTTGGTAAATGACTACTGCAGTAGATTCAGTCACACCCTTGTGTCAGTTTTTTCCTCTTGCACACAAGAAAAAAAATGCTTAGATTTTCATGCTACTAATTCTAATACTGCTAATGCCACTAATATTAATACTAATTCTACGTATCTAGAATTATGGAGCAGATTAGATTCTAAAGTATGACCCATGAACTG
This sequence comes from Pseudocheirus occidentalis, assembly GCA_028646575.1. Lineage (NCBI taxonomy): Eukaryota > Metazoa > Chordata > Mammalia > Diprotodontia > Pseudocheiridae > Pseudocheirus > Pseudocheirus occidentalis. The sequence continues at coordinate 4,213 of JAQQSW010014939.1, read as the reverse complement.
AAGTCACACTGAAGAATAATCATTCTAGTTTGGAATTATTTTGTGGCTATAATTGTCAGAAAATTCCCCAAAGGAATCTAAAATCTTCTCTTGTGAATGCCTCTTGGATACTAGTTGGACTCTTCCTCAATTAAAAAAAACACAAACAGCCAAGAACCAAGGACAGATATCCCTAGCCTTCTGGATATCCTGGCAGAATTGAAACGCAACATGGAGAAAACGAAGGTTATTATCTTTCACTCAATCAAGTTCACCCATATGACTTTGATGTTTGCATCAGCACCATCATGCCTTACTCAGTCTCCCATGGTCGTAACATTGTTACCTTTAATTGTCTCTCTTTCACCTCTTATACCCAATTAGTTGACAAATCCTGCTATTTCCACCTTCTGTATATTTCACATCTATACCTCCTTATCCATTCCTGATGCTACTCTCCTCATAGTCTTATTACTGCTTCAACTCTTTTTTTCTGCAAATGTTTAAATTTATTTTAAACTTAATTAGAAAATGAGAAAGAAAAAACATCATTGCCTTGTACACAGCAAAGCATAAGAGAGGATTCAATATAAAACAATAAATTTCCATGTAAAGAAAACTTGTATAATAAATACTACAGATTGTTTTCAAAGCTGCCCTTCTTTGCTTCCTTCCTTTTGTTCTCTGCTGTGTACTTTTAACTTTATCTTTACTCTCTCCCCCCTAAAGAAGGCTACAATTAATTATAAATATATTTTTTCATAGGCACCTATAAACATATACATAAAATACACACACACACACAGACACACATATATATATTCATTCACATATATGTAAGACTGTACTATGCTTATTTCAGCTTGTTATATGTTTCTCTGAGGGTGGATAGCATCTTCCTTCATAAGTCCAGGTCCTTCTTTAAATCAACTAGCTCCTCATTTTCTATACCACAGAAAAATTCCAACTCAATCACATTCAGTCTGAGGGATTGTCTATGAAGGTTTTCCCCAATTTTCTGCATTATTTCTATTCTTGGCTGTATAGATTTTATTAATACAAAAAAATTTGAAGTGGTAATATTCATCCATTTCATATGTCAACAATTCTCTCACCTTATAATATAGTTTAAGTTCTGATACTATTAAATTTGCTTCCTTTACATCCTTTCCCCCTAGTTTCTTTGAAATTTCTGATATTTTGTTTTTCCAAATGAACTCATTATTTTTTTTAACTCAGTAAGATAACATTTTTAAGTAATGTAATTGGGATGGCATTAAATAAATAGGTTAGGTAGAGTTGCAATTTTTTTTACATTGGCTTTACCTACCCATGAAAAATAAAACTTCATTTCAATTATTTAGATTTTACTTTCTTTGTGTAAATTTTTTTTATTTTATTAAAAAAAAATTTGGTGGGGACAAGGCAAGGCAATTGGGGTTAATTGACTTGCCCAAGGTCACACAGATGGGTAAGTGTCAATTGTCTGAGGTCAGACTTAAACTCAGGTCCTCCTGACTCCAGAATTGGTTCTCTATTCACTGCATTACCTAGTTGTCCCATAAAAATTTTTTTGCATTTTTGTTCAGATACTTCATGTGTGTCTCTTGGCATCTTGCTGCCAATCTCTCTCTCTCTCTCTCTCTCTCTCTCTCTCTCTCTCTCTCTCTCTCTCTCTCTCTCTCTCTCTCTCTCTCCCTCTGTCTCTAAGTTATTTTATACTGTCTAATTATTTTAAATGGTCTAAAGCAATATACTTTCTTCAGTATTTTTTGGGGTCTTCTTTAGCAGGCTATTGTCTCACTTTTCCTGATTTTCTTGCATCATTCTAATTTCTCTTTCCAATTTTTCCTCCACTTTTCTCATTTGATTGTCAAAATTCTTCTTGAGCTCCTCCATGGCCTGTAACTAGTTTATATTTTTCTTGGAAGCTTTTGATGCAGGAATTTGGACTGTGTTGTCTTCTTATAGTTCCATGTTTTGATCATTTTTGTCCCCCAAAAAAGGATTCTATGGTCTGATTTTGTTTCCTCTGCTTGCTCATCTTGTCAGCCAATTACTTTTGAGGCTCTTTGCCATGGTAGAACTCTTCTTCCAGAGTGGAGAGAGTTATATCCCAAATTGCTGGGATTTTCCTAGTTGTTGTCAGAGTTCTGAGGAGGGAGACCTTTCTCCACCACAAGCTCTGGCACACTGGCATTTCTCATCACAGGACCACCACCCAAGACTGTGACCCAGATCACAGCAGGTCAAAGCAAGAGTGATTACCCTCTGAATGGTCTCTTGGTCCCCCAATGCTCTGCAGTCCAGGAACTCCCGAGGCAGCTGCATGGCAGCAGCCACAGCTGTTGCACCTCCACCACCTCTTGCCTTGGGGGCAGGGGTCTGACCACAGTCTTTTCCACCCAGTTCCAGCAGAGTTCACTACTGACCTTTTACTTTCTTTTTGGTGCTTATGGGTTGAGAAGTCTTGAAACAACCACAGCTGCCACTGATTCATTCTCCTGAAGTCTGCTCTGGCCAGTCTGTGCAGTTGGGCCAACCCAAGGCTCATGCAGGATTGCAGTTGGCCCCCAGTTTGTTGTGACAGACCCTTCCTATCAGCCTGCCAGGCTGCCTTCAGTGGGAGATTTGTTTCTCTCTGTCATTTTGTGGGTTCTTTAGCTCTAAAATTTGTTTAGAGTCATATTTTACAGGTATTGGAGGTGGTTGGAGTGGGAGCTCAGCAAGTTCCTGGTTCTATTCTGCTATCTTGGTTTTGTCCCAAGTCTAAAACAATATACAATAATATTGCTGATACGTAGTGTAGTTTCCCTATTTTTGTCTTTTGATTAAATATATTTTTGCTTTAACTTTGTCTGAGATCATTACCATCCCTACTTTTTTACAAAATAAGTTCTGCTCCTGACCTTTATTTTATCTGTGTCTCTTTCATTTTTATAGCATTTCCTAAAAACAACAAATTGTTGAATTCAAATTTTTAATCTGCCATCAGTTTTCATTTTATGGATAAAGTCATCCCATTCATACTCTTAAGCTGTAATTACTTTTTGTGTACTTTCCTCCATACTATTTTTTCCTCACTATGCTTCTTACCCTATTCCTTTCACTCCTTACTCCTCTGCACTACCTTGACCTCCTATTCTAAGAGTTCCTCACTTATCTTCTTCCTTCACACTATTCCCTTACCTTCTTATCTCTTTTTGAATTTAGAAGACTTATACTTTTCCAGGTATATACATTGTTTCTTCTTTAACCCACTTCCAATGAGAGTATGGTTCCACCACTACCTGCCCTCCTCCCATAATTTGTAGGTAGTGTGACTATTCTCTTCAATCTTTTCTCCAGATAAGTTGTTTTTGTGATGAGATATCTCACATTCTGTATCAAGTTTTCCTTTTATGCCTAATTTGTATGAGACAAGTATTCCTTTTTATCTCTCTCTACACAGTTTTTTTTAAGAATCACCCTATCATATGCAGCTCAGCCCACACCTCTTTTTCAAATAATTTAAATCCAAAGAATGCTGATAGTCACAAAAGTACTGATAATATTTTCACATGTAAGAAGTAAACAATTTGGCCTTATCAAATCTCTAATAATTTGTCTTTAATGCTTGCCTTATATTTCTACTGGATACTACATGTCAAATTTTCCTTTGAGTTCTTCCATTTTTGTCACAAATTCCTGAAAGTCTTTGTTAAATGCCCATTTTTTTCCATTCAGGATTATACTCAACTTTGCTGGGAAGTTACCCTTGGTCATAGTCCCAGCTCTTTTGTGCTATGAAATATAGCATTCCAAGACCTATGGTACTTCAGTGTAGTAGCTGCTAGGTCTTGAGTAATCCTTATTGAAGCAGCATGATGTTTATTTATTTTTCTTGTTGCTTCCAATACTTCACCTTAACCTGGTGACTTTGAAACTTGGCTATGATATTCCTGTGAATTTTCCTTTTTGATCTCTTTCAGGGGGTTATTGGTTGACTTTTTCTATTTCCATTTTGCTTTCCTGTTCTACAACTTCAGGGCAATTTTCTTTGATAATTTCTTATAATGAATAAGGATTCTTTTTTTAACCATAATTTGTAGGTAGTGTGACTATTCTTACACAATTTCTCTTCAATCTTTTCTCCAGATAAGTTGTTTTTTGTGATGAGATATCTCTCATTCTTTTCTATTTTTTTCATTCTTTTGATTTTGTTTTTATGGTTTCTTGGTATCTTAGAATATGA
>JAQQSW010014938.1:0-12000 GCA_028646575.1 Pseudocheirus occidentalis | reverse complement strand
CCTACCAGAAAGTAAGAGAGCAGAGAAGGGGAGGGGCTTTACAGTGGGATTGCTGTTTTAGGGTTGGGGCAGGGGAAACAGGGAGAAAATTTGTAATTCAAAAACATCATGAAAATGAATGATGTAAACAAGAAAACAAATTTTAAAATTAAAAAAAAAATAAAGTACCCTAGTATTTCTCAATTTCTTTGAGAGGTAGAAATAGAGACCTTGAGAGATTTATTTCAGTCATATGGTTTGATGAGAGCTAAGAAATGGGTTTCTAACTATAAGTTAGATAATAGGTGAACTGGGAGGAAATTAGAGTGTAACACAGCTAACAGAAACAGTTTAGAAAATTTTTCAAAATGTAACTGAATTCATCCTTGTCCTCTGCAACTTCTGGTGCAGCTTGGTATAGACAATTAGCTTGGTAGCTCATGGGTAAGAGAAATGACAGTGGAGAGGATAGAGGGTGGAGCCCAGATGGTGGAGACAAGCCAGGAAGCTGCCTGAGCTCTTCCCAGTTTCCCTCAGAAATAACATTAAATCAAGCCTCTAAAAGAATTCTGGTTCGTCCAGGAGCCACAATGGTAAAGCAAGCAATGGATTGTTGTGTCTCTTCCATATTCATCTCCAGAAAAGTCATGAAATAGTACCCCAAAACAAATCCTGGAACAGTGGATCCAGAAAAAAAGATGAAGAAGAGCATCTCCTAGCTAGGAAACTTGGAGAATCAGAAAAAAAGGTCCATGAAAACACAGTACATTCCAGAACAGAGAGCCTCCCAGAAAGCCAGCCAAAAAACCCACCTCAGCAAACTAGTATGAGATCCTGAGCCCCAAGGTGGTGGAGCAGGCAAACTCCAATACCAGGACCCTCTACACACCTTAGCATAGACAGAGGAAATAGCAGACTCCATCTCTGAGAACCAGCATATGCTCCATCACAGCCCAGGGCAGACAAGAATCCTACAACTGCTGAACCTCCCTGTGTTGCTGCACAGTCTTGGGTAGGCAGGCATCCTGCTGTTATCAAACCTCCAAGTCTGAAAGCAGATTGAAGCACACTATTTTCACATTTTTTCTTAGTTTTTTTGTGGCTTTTCCATTTTTTCTGTTTTTTTCATAACATGACTAATATGAAAGTGTTTGCATGATTGCACATGTATAACCTATATCAGACTGCTTGTTGTCTTGGTGAGGGGTAATGGGAGGGAGGGAGAAAAACACTGAAACTCAAAATCATAAAAATCAATGTTGAAAACCACCTTTGTACATAATTGGAAAAAATAAAATACGAGAGAGAGAGAAAGAGAGAGAGAGAGAGAGAGAGAGAGAGAGAGAGAGAGAGAGAGAGAGAGAGAGAGAGAGAGGCTATATAGAGCTTCACAGACTGTGGCTGAGATAACTGACCCAGAAAGCAGAAGACATCTTCATAACTGACTTAGAGAGCTGAAGAAAGCTAAAAATGCTGATAGAGGATAGCTTTTTCTTTCAGAGAAAAGTCTGACTAATCACTACAGCTCTAATAGATAAGGTAGAGATTTGCAGAGGTCAGTGAAAATTACAATTTGGCTGAGGACCATAATGGAGGCATAGAGGTGGGGAAAAAACAACAACCCAACAGCATAGGCCATAAAAGCTGTAGGTCTTTCTCTGCTGAGGAGATATTTATTCACACACATTTCCCCCATCCTATCCCTGCCCTCCCCCAATAAATAGGTAAAGGTGGATGGAATATCTAGTTAACAGGTGAGCTGAAGAAAAGATGTGATGTCTGTTGGGAGTAGCAGATATACCCAGGGAGGAGCAGCTGAGTCACAAGGCCTGTTGAGAATCTGTGTAATACAAAACTTAGTTTAAAAATGCAGAAATCCAGTGGTTGAAGGGAGACAGGGAAGAGAAGGCTTCGTGGGAGCAGATCTTGCAAAGATCAGTCCAAGGTTTTATTACAATATCATCAGTTTAACAATGTCAAAGGTGTGATTTGCTTCTCCAACCCTTTTTCCTGTTAACACATGTTCTCTGAATGCATATCTCCTCATATCAATGTCCTAGATGATAGGTTTCCCATTTGTGGATATTCCACACATAATCCTTTTAAAGGTCCATTCTTCCTTAGAAGTGAATATGTGTTTGAGAGAGGATGACTTCCAAGTTAAGAGAAAGAAAATGGATGTTATTATGTATTTCTATTTTAAAATACCTTTTTGTGAACTATTGTGAATTTTGTGACTGATTGACAAAAGTAAAACACATGTTGGGCCTCAATGTAGAGTAGATTCTACTGGATTAGAATGGAGGCAGCTACGTGGTACAGCACAAGAGCTGGAGTCAGGAAAACATGAGTTCAAATGTGCTTTCCGATGCTTACTAGCTATCTGATCCTGAGCAAGTGAGTTAATTTCTATTTGTCTCAGCTTTCTCAGCTGAAAAATGAGATAATAACACCTCCTACCCAGCAGGACTATTTTGAGGATCAAATGAAATAATATTTGTAAAACACTTAGCTTGGTATCTGAAACATTTTATATCAATACTTATTCCCTTCCCTTCTCCTTCTTATGTACAAAACATTTAGACCTGGGGTTAAGAATTGGGGAACCCAAAATAGAAGATCTCTATGAATTACAGGTTTCTTCCCAAATCTCAAAACTATTAAGAAGATTTGCTTCAGGGAAAAATGAACTAACCTAGAAGTAGCATGTAATAATGAAAATGCACAACTGGGAGACCTGAGTTCTAGACACAGCTTTACCAACAATCATGTGATCTTGTTTGCCTTTTAAGTTTGTCTGTTTTTTCTTAAGAGTATAATGAATTGACCTAGAAGCAGCATAGTGTAGTAGAAAGAGCATTGGACTCCATGTTACAAAGAGGAGTCTAAATCCAGGCTCTTCCACTTACTACCTGTTTGACATTGGAAAAATGACCTCACCTCTATAGTCCTTAGTTCCTTCACACATAAAATGAGATGATTAGACTCAGTGAACTTTAATTCTCCATTTAATTCTATGATCTACTGACATAGATGCAACATGGTATTTTCTAAGTACTGAAATAATAGCTAATTTAATATAATATATTATATAATAATATAATATTATTATTTATATTATTTTATATTATTATATTAATAATATACTATATTATATACTAATATAATAATACTGAAATAATAGATTTTAAGTCTTACCTTTGCTACTGTCATTGGGGCATGGAATAAATCCTTTAATTTCTTGGAATCTCATTTCCTAGTTTATAAAATTATAGTCCTTGTACTATCTACTTACAAGGAAAGTATCTTTTACATTTTTAAAAGTATTTTTTTCAATTATCAAGCATTTATTTTTTTCTCTTCAATCTAGAAATGAAGGAAGGAAGGAAGAAAGGAAGGAGGAAAGAAGTAGTAGTAGTAGAGTAGTAGTAGTAGAAGAAGAAGAAGAAGATGATGATGATGATGAAGACTTGTGTTATAGAAATATAGACAAAAGAAATTCCTACATTGGCCAAGTCAGTAATATGTTTCTTATTCTTCATTTTCTTTCTGAGATAGGCAGTGTTCTTCATCATCAGTCCTCTGGAATCATGGTTGATAATTTCATTGATAAGAATTTTTATGTCTTCTGAATTGTTTGTTTTTTATAATATTGATATTATAATGTGAATTATTGTCTAGGTTCTGTTCACTTCAGTCTATATTTGTCCATGAGTCTTTCCAGGTCTCTCTGAAACTGTCTATGTGTTCATTTCTTATGACACAATAACATTCTTTATTACATTTACATACCATAGTATGACATATACCTGTGAAGCTGAAAAAAATGCTTCAAAAGTTTCTTTAACACCAACGAAACTGAGAGTTGGAAGGGACGTCAGAGGACATCTAGCCTAACTTATATTTCAAGCATCAATTCAGTCTTAGTAAATGGTCCTCTAGCTTTTACTGGAAGATCTCCTGTGATGGGGATCTTCCACCCACCAATCCTTCATGATTTTGTTTGATCCTCCTATGAGTCTTATAACTACTTTATACTTATGAAAATACATGCTCTGTCCTCTTTACTGAACAGCAGATTCTTTGATGTCAAGGACTTGTATTGTTTTCATTTTTGTACCCTAACCCCCAGCACCTAGTTCAGTGCCTTGTGCATGCCAGATACTCAATAAATATTTACAAAAAAAAGTTTCTTTAACTTCATTGGTTTGGGTGCTCTCTTTAACAACATAGATTGTAACTTCTCCATTCCTCAGTGCATAGTTTTATAATTTGTCATGGCCAAAAAATTTGTGATGCCCAGCCTTCTGATCTGAATACAATGTAAATTTTTAAAAAATGAAATACCAAAATGCCTCTTATGATCATAATTATTTCTATTAGTCTTTGGTATTAAACCAAACATGATATGGTTGTTAATAGTCAAAAGAGCAAATATATTTTGCAAAAGATAAAGAAAAAACTCTTTTGAGTAGTTTATGTGATAAGGCCACTGACCTCAGGGCATTATTAATTCATTTGTTGGGATTAAGAAAATTAGGGCCATGCATGACCTTTTCCTTGAAGCAGTTATTGTAGGCAACTGGAGAATTCAGGTCCTGTGAAGGTAAACTCCTCTGGTATCCATTTAAAATGCTAATTCTTGTGTATGAAATGCCTATATCCATAATCAATACAAAACTACCACTTTCCTCAAAAAAGGAGGAGCTTTCAAAGGATTGGGCAGCAACTGTGGCTACAACTGAGGAACAGATTGTCAAAAATAGAAGCGCAGTCAGCTGTTTGTGCTCCATATGGGGTTCTGAAACAGGAACATATGTTGGTGTTTGGGATTCAGTCAGCTTACAGCAATATCGCAGAATTCCGGCTCTGGGCTTCAATGAAACAGAGGCTGCTATCATTGTTTACACAGGTAGAGCCAGAAGAATTGAAGGCTCTTTCAAACTTCAGCCATCTATTCCTTATACTTCTCCTAAAGGCAAAAGGGAAATGGTGTCAACGAAGGCACCAAAGGACTCAACACGTTCCCTGATAACTTCTGATCATTTCTACCACTTTCCCCATCTCTAACTCTTCCACACCTCATTTTTCTCCTCTTTTCCACAACTTCTTTTCCCTTTCCACAAAATAAAGAAAACTCTACTTTGAAAATATATTTGGAAAACAACACCCCCTCCCAGATTTTCTTTTCCATATTAGACAGTAGAAATAACCTGAGGTTCTCAAAGTTCATCCTAAAGTTCTGACAAGTTCTGTAAGGTTCTACCAAGTTGGAAAGGCTTTGAAGATGGCACTGGTCCATGCTGTGTTTCTTTCATATAAAGAAAAAACTCCACAACTGCAAAAATGCTCACTGACAGAGTAACCAGGTGATGGGTTTTTTTCCCCCATCTATAACAAATCATAAGATTGTTTACTCAGGTAAAGAGAGGATTTTAATTTTTGTTGGTAAAGGGATTTGTTAAGCTGTTGAAGAGTTCTTGAAGTCTTGTAATATAAGTAAATTCCTAGAGCAATGGTTTTCAACCATCCTAATGCTGTCACCCTTGAATACCTCCACACTGAAGTTTTTCAGGGATCATGAACTATTTACAGCATATATTTGGGGCATGTAACTCATCTAATGGATGATAAAAATCAAAATGGAACCTGATGCTAACACAGCAGTTTTATAGTTTATAATAGAACCCCCCCCCCTTAGCTCATTGGATATTTACAAAAACTTTATGAGAACAGAGAGTACTGTACAATAATTTTGATTCCTAGCATGATATAGTGGAGAGATTGATGGATTTATAGGCAGATGAATGAGAGTTCAATCCCTCCCCCAACTTATGTGACCTTGGAGAAGTTGCATATTTCTGTCTCAGTTTCTTCATCAGTAAAGGGATGTTACGCTAGATCAGAGATGTCAAACTGGAAACCCAAGGTAACCAGAATCAGATTAAAATAAAACTGAAAAATACTTAATACACATATATATATGTGTGTGTGTATGTATATATGTATGTGTGTGTATATACATGCACATATATGTATATAAATACATCATAGATAATGTTCATTTGTAGTTTTCTAAGTCAATATGGGATTCATAGGGATTTGTTTCTATTTGAGTTTGCTATCGCTGGTCCTCTTGAAGACCTCTTAGATTGCTTCTAGCCCTAAATCTTCTGAAGTTTTATGTGACAGACTTACAAATTTCCTTACCCAAATTTCCTTATTCTGACTTTAAATCCAGTGTCCATCCCCTATACTATATAGCACTAGGAGAAAAGAAAGAATGAGAGCATTATTGGACCTGAGTCCAATTTACCAAAATCTGTTTTAGTCTACTTCAGTTCATCCTGATGCCTAAGTGCTATCAATAAAACTGAAAGATATCCATTATCATTGAAGTCACATGTATATGTATTATATATGTATATATTACATAGTAATACATGTGTATTATATACAATACATACACATATAACATGTGCATTAATATATTTTAAATATGTTATATATTTCAGATATATGCTTCAAATATATACATATATAATACATAGATCTGTGTGCTTTTTGTCAAGAAATGTCACAATATGCAAATTTACTGAATAGGCAGACTAACACATTGACAGCTTTGGGGCTGATGCTTCTTAAAGTGATTGCATAATTCAAGGAAAATATTAAATTCAGGAGAGTCCCACAGTGAGGGCTATATCTATAAGATCTATCCCACTCTCGTTCTATGTCTTCAGTAAATCAGCTTGACCTCTCTAGGAGCTGTGCCCATCTTGGTAGCAAGATTCATGACTTTTCTCCCAGCAGCTCCTCTGGTGAAGCATAACCAACAACTAACTGTGAAACCTATCAAAAATTTTGTTAATGTGAAGACTGAGTTGGAAGGAAGCTTCAGTGAGTTGGTGGATTTTCTATTTTTTGTTTTTTCCATTTTAGACTTTAGATGCAGAACCATATTGTAAAAAAAAAAGAATAAAAAGGTTTTTTTCAGGAAAGTTAGAGGTTCTGATTAGCCTATCTTCAGTCTATCTGCATGCCCAAGTTGAGCTGTGAAAGATATTCATTATGATTAGAGTTACATTTTTTTTAAATGTATGTGGTTTTCTATTTAGTGTCTGTATCTCTTAGCTTCATTCAATAGCATTTATAGTCATTTGTAATTCTACAGTCCTTTACAATTTACTTTGTCCTTAGCTGACTTTTCACTCTCTAATTTCTTGGTTGGCAACAACTTTGCCAACTGTGACATGAGTGGGTGGGGACTAATATATCTCTCCAGCCTGTAAAAGCTGGGAGTTTTGTGGTCACTTCTGGATTGGTGCTAAATAAAAATGTCACATCAGTTACCAGATAAATAGGAGCAATTCACACAATACAATGGATTTAATTCCAGAGACATTTGTCAGAATAACACTCTCTTCTCTGTGCAGACCAGGAATTGGGGAGGGTGGTAATTTTCCCATTTCAGCTTCATTTCAGAAATGATTTCTTTATGGCTTCTTCTCCTCTCTTCTTTAGAAGAAACAAATAGGATTGATTGCTCAGGTGAAAACAGACTCTAGATGTGAAGGATCTAAAAGGGCTACAACCTGATGGTGTGAAGTTGAAAATCAATGTTCTCTTTCTGAAGACATTATTAAGCAGAGATCTATTTCTTGTCAGTTATTCCCCGACTTTGCAAGCTTGTGGGGTTATTTGGGCTGCGGGAAAGAATTCTTTGCAGGACATAATCCTTTATTTAGCTGGTTAGCATTCCATCTGTAGGCTGGTAGCTCAGAATATATTTTGCACCAAAGTCACAGCTTTCTAGAACTTAGCAAAGGAAAAATACAGCAAAAAGAGCTCACATTCCAACTCTCCTGTGAGAAAGATGCAATTCGTCAAACACTGATTGACTCCAACTATATTCCAGGCACTTTGCCAGGCACTGAAGATACAAAGATGAAAGATAACAGAATTCTTGTCCTCAGGAAGCTGAAACACTACTAGCAGGGACGTGACAATATGGAAATAATGTAAATTCATTGAGGTCAACAATAATGCTGTGTTTGTCTTTGCATCCCACCATCTAGTGCCTCGATATATATTAGGCACTTATTTACTACATACACACACACACACACACGTATGAATCAAAGCACACTTATCAGATGCTTTATACAAAGCCTAGTGCTGACTTCAGGGGATGCAAATACAAAGATGAAGACAGCTAGTTGTCCCTTCAAGAAGCTTATAATCTAATAGAGGAAATAAAACATATAGAGGAGTGATCACCAGGGAGGGGTATTTTGGTTTATAATGTTACAAAGATGCTGAGAGGGACCATGAGGTACAACCTTTCCAGTAACAATGGGAGTGTAGATTTGACTATATTTCCAAAACTTAAAAGTATGGGGGTGGGGGGAAGGCTGAGAGGGGAGAAGACAAGTATAGCTACTGAAAAAATGGCTGGGAAATAAGGCCTGGCATCCTTAGAACCTGTCTAGATAGAGTGAGATTCATGAAACATTCACCAATCAGGTCACTGGGTACTAGGATGAGAAGTCTGAAACTAAAAGGATTTAGTACTCCAAGGCATGGTCTCTGGTCCAGGCTCATTGAACTGAATTGGATTCAACTGATTGTCCCTGGGCATTGGGATTCCAGTCAAAGGAAGGTGACACACACTTAATCAAATCAAAGCTGTATAAACATTCACTAGCCATCTCTACTCTCTCACAGCTGAATGCTGTGGAACAGCTGGGGACAGTAGTGGAACTGGGAATGGTTCCAGAGGTTCTATGCATGAATTATGACTCCAATCCTGCAGCAGCAGAATGACAATGTGTCTAGGAACCAGTACAAGAAACCTTTCTATTCTGATAATGAAGAATTGGTCCTCTTTCTAGCCCACTAAAGAGTGAGGCAGAGCTATGTTTCTAAGAGAGAAACCACAAGAGAAGCTCTGTTGGGGAATTATGCCTTGCAGTCTCTAGTGGCTAGGTCCTTTTCCCTACTTCTTATGAATCTGAATGTTTCTTTCTGGGTCAGTGGCTCAATTTTACTTTTTCTTTGTTTTGAGAAGATTGATCTGATTCTTTATGTTTTCACAAGAGGGTCCTTATTTGTAGATTGATGATTATGTGTGTGCATCCATTAATTATTTGAGATAAATTAATAAGATCTTCTTGATTCCAAGACCAGAGTTCTATCTATGACACAGTGATAACTCTCAATTTCTGCCATCTGGATCTAAGAGGAACAAGCCAAATCTCTTTTCCATACACAATCCTTGAAATATTTGAAGACATGTATCATGTTGTATACAAGCAAAACAACTCTAATTTCTTTAATGACTTATATAGCATGACTTAGATTCTGTTACCATAATTCAGAAACATTATATCTTCTCAATATACGTCCACAATACTACAAACGTAGTCTGACCAAGACAGAGTTCAGCAAGACTGTAGTCTGCCATGTCCTAGATATCATACTACCATTAATGCATGCAAAGAAACTGCCATATCACATTTTAATCATATCAAGTGAACAGTCATTCTCACATGAACAGTTGTCTAGCACATTTCTTCCATTATGTATGTAGGTAGTTAATTTTTGGAATCAAGCAAGGTCAAGTAATCAATGAATTTATTAAGCACTGACCATATGCCAGGTACAGTGTTAGTCATTGAGGATAGAAACTAAAAAATGAAATAATTCAACTTCAAGGAGTTACATTCATAGAAGACTTATATTACATTATCCCTATTAAATTCATCTTGTTAACATCAATTCATCTTTGTATCCTCTAGAGAACATTTTAGATTTGTTTGTCACTTAATATAACAATAGTTCTTTCTGCTTTGTCATCCACAGACTTATTACTTATGTAATTTGTGCATGTACCTAAATAATTGAGAAAATGTTGAAAAGAACACAGTTAAGGACAGAATCTTGGAGCTCTTTATTACAGGACCCCCCCCCACCCCTCCACCTCCAGGTTCACAGTCACCCATTAATCAATACTCTTTGAGGCAGTTACCATTCTAGAGACCTGGAACTTCAACCAATATTGAATCCACCTAACTCAGCTGTCCTCTAGCCTGTATCTCTCCATCTTAAAAACATACTGTGTCAAATGGCCTGTTAAAGTCTAGATCATGTCATGAAGTCAATGATCATGGTATTTTCTGATATACCAGAAGAGCAATATTGAGTGAAATTCTTAATGAACCCACGATGGCTCAAAGTCATCTTTTTGATAATGCATTCTAGAATTCTTGTCAGAAACTGAAGTCAAATCCATCATCCTATAATATGAAACATATACCTTCTTCCTCTTTTGTAAAATCAAGACTATGTTTACTTGTAAGTTTTTCAACTCACCATATTCATCATTTCATAAAATCTATTATTATTCTTTTACATTCATGCAGCACAGTCATCACTAGCCAAATGATACCTGACAATAACACAGGGACAACATATGTGTGTTCTTTTACCACTTTGAATTGTGCTTCATCCATGCCTGGCGAACTGAAATTTTTGAAGGTAGCTCAGTGCTCTTACTCTTTCCTCATTTGTTTTTAAGTTAAATTTCTTTGTTAAACATTTTCTTTCTAACTATCCCAATGTCCCTTGAAAGAAAAAGAAAAACAGAATTCAAATGACAGGACAGCCTTCTCTCCATCATAGATTATTATGTTATGATCCTTTCTACATTAAACAGAACCCCAATGTATTTCTATATCTTCCCCTTCCCCAATATATAGCTTTGTTCTGGGTGCTAGCCTTCATGACAGGAAGGACTACAAGACCACGTCACTTTTTTTGCATTAGTCCTCTATCTTTACTTCCATCTTCTGTACATGTGCTTTTAATATGTGAGTTAGTTATTTAGACCCTTGAACTATTTCTTCTTATTTATATTTATAGAATTTATATTAATATTAGCTACTTAAAATTTTTTATTTTACTTATTTATATTTGTAGAATATTTGTATTCTTTGGACAACTTCTCTCTTTTCTTACTCATCAGAATAATTTACATTTGTGTCATTAGAATTTCTTTTCTTGAGAATTTATCTTCCCACATGAATCATTTTTTCCCTTAGAAATTATTGGACCTTGAACTCTTGTCAAACTTTTCTCTGATTTCTTTGACATCTGTTCTTCCTAAGTCTTGAAGACATTTCAGACTGTGCCTGGACTTCTCTTTTTTGTGTCTATCAGGAACTCCAATAACAAGAGTTCTTAATCTCATATTTGTAAATGTATTTTGTTGAAAATATTTTGATAACTTTATTTTCCACATAATTGGTTTCCTTTGTATTATGAGTATTTTATACATCTAAAAACATTATTTTGAAAAAGGATACAAAGTTTTGCAATCCTGCCAAAGAGGTCCATAACTCACAAAAGAAAGTTTAAAACTGCATCTAAAGGAAAGTTGTTAATTCTTCCCAAGGTTCCTTTCATCTCTGTTATAGAAACAGTCTATGATTATTGGGAAGAATCATAGAATTTGAGTTGGAAGAATTCTCAGAGGCCATTTTGTCAAATTTTTGCAAGAAAAGAATCCCTTTTGCAATCTTCCTGCAATCAAGTTCTTTTTGAAGACTCCCAAGGAAAGAGGATACATTACCTTCTATGTCAAATCATCCCATTTTTAGATAACTATAATTGTGGATTTGATGGAACAACAATAGGAGACCCTGCTCAGCTTCAGACTCCATTTCTGCCTCACAGTATGAGACTTAGAATGGGCTGCACCTGCTCTCCACTATTTATTAAGGAAGCTGAATAAAGAAAGGAAGAACTCCCAGTTATGTGAGAGGTTGAGGAGATCTCTGGAGCAAAGGAATTCTGAGCTGCAGTGAACTATGCTGCAATTATCCTCCCTGAGTTCAGCATTAATGTGGTGAGGCTCATGAGGTTGTATGCTATTAGACTGCATAAAGGTGGGGGAGTATTTTAAAACTGAGCAAGTCAAAGTTCCCTTGCTGATCTGAGCAGGATTGGTTCCATTAATAG
>JAQQSW010014937.1:0-12000 GCA_028646575.1 Pseudocheirus occidentalis | reverse complement strand
ACCAATCCTGTGCTCTCTATGTATACATGTACACACATATATACACACTCACATATGTATTTATATACACATACACCCTCCTATACAAACATACATATGTATGCATACATATATATTCCTTTTGTTGTGAGACCCCAAGGGCAAATTTTGGAAGTGGATTTTATTTAGCACATGCTGTTAGGGGCTTCATATTGGTATATAAAAGCACCCACCCCCCCCCGACTCTTAATGGTTAGGGATTGCGACTCTTAATATGTAAGCAGGGGCTTACAGCAGGGATTGGCTAGTACACATTTTAATTTTCGTGTACACGGGGAAACCTTGGTGGACCCTGCAGCCAACTAGTCTATTTCTGTGAAGAAACAGGAAGAAGATGGCTGGCTAGGGCAGAATGGGGGGAGAGGAAGGGATCAGGGGAGCCAGACTGAGGCCAAGTACAACACTTTCAACTTTCCTCATACTGAGAAAAGTCTCATGAGTTACAATTATTGTTTTTCCATGTAGGAATATAAATAGTTCAACTTTAATAAGTTCCTTATGATTTTTTTTTCGTGTTTACCTTCTCATGCTTCTTGTATCTGAAAGTCAATTTTTCTGTTCAGCTCTGATTTTTTCATCAAGAGTGCTTAGAAGTCCTCTATTTAATTGAATGATCATATTTTCCCCTGAAGGATTATACTCAGTTTTGCTGGGTAGGTGATTCTTGTTTTTAATCCTAGTTCCTTTGACCTCCAGAATATCATATCCCCAGCCCTTTGATCCCTTAGTGTAGAAGCTACTAGATTTTCTGTTATCTTCATTGTTTTTCCACAATATTCAAATTGTTTCTTCCTGACAGCTTGTAATATTTTCTCCTTGACCTGGGAACTCTGGAATTTGGCTATAATATTCCTAGGAGTTTTATTTTGGGGATCTTTTTCAAGAGGCATTTGGTGAATTCTTTCAGTTTCTATTTTGCTCTATGGTTCTAGAATATCAGGGCAATTTTCCTTGAGAAACTCTTGAAGGATGATTTCTAGGCTTTTTTTATGATCATGACTTTCAGGCAGTCCAATAGTTTTAAAATGATCTTTCCTAGATCTATTTCCCAGGTCAGTTTTTTTTTCCAATGAGATATTTCACATTGTCTTCTACTTTTTCATTCTTTTGGATCAATTCAAAAGTATCTTGATTTCTTATAAAGTCATCAGCTTCCATTTTTTTCCAATCTAATTCTGAAGGAATTATTCTCTTCAGTGAGTTTTTAAAATTCCTTTTTCATCTGGCAAATTCAACTTTTTAAGGCATTCTTTTCCTCAATGGCTTTTTGGGCCTCTTTTGCCATTTGAGTTAGTTTATTTTTTAAGGTGTTATTTTCTTCAGTCTTTTCTGGGTCTCCTTTAACAGGCTGTTGATTCATTTTTTCATGATTTTCTTGCATCATTCTCATTTCTCTTCTCAATTTTTCCTCCACTTCTCTTGATTTTCAAAATCCTTCTTGAGCTCCTCCATGGCCTGTAACCAAGTCATATTTTTCTTGAAAGCATTTAATGCAGGGGTTTTGACTTTGTTGTCTTCTTCTGGTCCCATGTTTTGATCCTTTTTGTCCTCCCAAAAAGGATTATATGATCTGATTGCTCATCTTGCCAGCCAATTATTTGACTTTTGAGCTTTTTGCCTTGGTAGAATTCTGTTTCCAGAGTGGAGAGAGCTGTCCCAAATTGCTGGGGTTTTTGCAGTTGCCAGAGGTATGAGGAGGCACCCTCTCCACAGCCACCACAAACTCTGGCAGCTAGTCTTCCTCACTCCAGGACCACCACCCAGATCCAAGCAGGTCAAAGCAAGAGCAATTACCCTCTGAATGGTCACTTGGTTCCCCTACAATCTTTAGGCCAGGAGCTTTGGAGGCATCCACCGTTGCTTTGCCTCCTCCTGCCCTGGGGGCAGGGGCTGGACCTTGCTCTTCTCCAGCCAGTTCCAACAGAATTCCCTACTGACATTTTACTTTCTCTTTGGCATTTATGGGTTGAGAAATCTGGAAACCACCACAGCTGCCAGTGATTCACTTTCCTGAAGTCTGCTCAGGCTAGTCTGTGCTGCTGGCTGGTGCTGCCCTTGGTCTGGGTTCTTGTGGCTCACACAGGACCACTCAGCCCCAGCCTGGTGAGATAAACCCTTTGTGTGGGCCTGCCAGGCTGCCTTTAGTGGGAGATTTGTTTCTCTCTGTCATTTTGTAGCTTCTGTACCTCTAAAATTTGTTTAGAGTCATATTTTACAGGTATTGGAGGTGGTTGGTGTAAGAGCTCAAGCAAGTTCCTGCTTTTACTCTGCCATCTTGGCTCCACTTTCCTGTCCTTCATTCTTGAAGAGGACTATGATATCAGGAAGGTGATGCCATAACTTGCAAGTGAATTGGATTTAAGTAAAGGAGGGCTGTACAAAATTACCAGTCTCACTTTCTCCAGAACCATCTGGATCGTGGCAAGACATAGAACAGGAGACCTGGAGATGGCCCCCTCCCAGTAGAATATAAACTACTTGAAGGTAAGGACTGTCTTTACATTCCCAGGATTTCACACCTTTCCTCAGACCTGGTAAGTGCTTAGTAAATGTTTGATGAATTTAATTGAATTCATAGGAATAAATGTTAAGTTCTGTACTGCATATCAAAGAATCAAATTTATATGCCTAGAGAAACATGACTAGAAAATAGTTCATACTTCAAACAATAACAACAACAAAACAATCTTAAGGATTTTAATGGATTTCAAGGTTTTCTGTGCCCTTAAAACAAAACCATTATGTAATCGTGTTGTTGTTCAGTCATTTTTTTTTTTTTTGCTTTTTGGAGGGCAGTTGGGGTTAAGTGACTTGCCCAAGGTCACATGGCTAGTTTTTGTGTTAAGTGTCTGAGGCTGGATTTGAACTCAGGTACTCCTGACTCCAGGGCGGGTGCTCTACTCACTGCACCACCTAGCCGCCCCTGTTCAGTCATTTTCAGTCATGTCTGACTCTCTGTGACCCCATCTGGGATTTTCTTTATAAAGATATTGTAATGGTTTGCTATGCCCGTTTCTAGCTTATTTTATAGATGAGTAAACTAAGGCAAAGAGGGTTAAATGACTTGTCCAAAGTCACATAGTGAATGAGTGAGGCCAGATTTTAACTCAGGAAGTTGAAAAATCTTCCTGACTCCAGCCCTAATTAGCCTCCAGGCTAATTGATTCACTGTATCAATTAGCTCCTTGATGTGATCTTAGCCTGTACTAATATGATTTTAGCATCTAAAGCAAGGAAAGTGTTAATTCTGCTACTCTTTGCCCTGGCCATGCCACACACTTAGGGTACTGAGTTTAGTTCTGGTCACTTCATTTTAGGAGGTTCACTGACAAGATAGAGTACACAGAGGAAAGTGATCAAGATAGTGAAAGGCCTAGAGGCAATGCCATATTAGGAAAAGTTGAAGAAAATGGAGATGTTGAGCCAGAAGAAGAAAAAGACTTAGGTAGGGACATGAAAATTGTCTTCAAGTATCTGGGAGTCTGCCACATGGAAAAGAAATTGGACTTGGTGCCCCAAAACAGAATTGTGACCAAATGGATACATATCTATCTACACACATATATATTTATATACACACATATATGAGCACCTGTATACATGTATATACATGTGTATCTATACACAAAGTAGACATATGATATATAGTATATATGTATTATATGAATGCGTACACATTTGTTTTTCCCCTTAGAATATAAACTTCTTGATGCAGAGTTTAGTGAGTAGAACCAGGAGAAGAGCTTTAAAAGACTCCAGAACTCTGATCAATGCAATGACCAACAATAATTCCAGAGCACCCAGAACTAAGAATTCTACCCTGCCCTGACATAGAGCTGAGGTCTCAAGATGCAGAATGACACATATATTTTAGTAAATAAGCCAACACAGGAATTTGCTCTGTTTGACTATGCATATGTTACAAAGGTTATTCTTTACTTTCTTTTTCCAATAGGGAGCTAGGGGCCAGTTGTAGAGAAAAAACATAAAGGCTTTAATAAAAAAAAAAACCTACTGGGGGAAAAAGAACGTAAAGGGAGGGAAAGGACAGGGATTGTTTTCTAGTTTCCTTGTATCCCCAATGCTAATCAAACATGTTTGCTTGTTCTAGAACATAGGATGTCAGATCTTAGAACACAGAACGTCAGAGCTAAAAGGGGCCTTAGGATATGGAGCTTTGGGGCTTTTGGAGGTAACAAGAGCTAACATTTATATAGTGCCTACTATGGACCAGGCACTGTGTTCACAGTCCAAGCCTGCTATTTTTTACAGAAAAGTGACCGCCTCTGTTCCCTTTTTTTTAATTAAAAAAAAATTTTTTTAAGGAGTCAAACATCCGTGTCCCAGGATATAACACTCCGTCTTCGCAGGGTCTCGCCGCCTTAGGACCTACTGCTGAGGGAAAATGGGAGCACGAAGCACCCTTTCCAGACCCACGGAGCCTCAAACTGTATGTAACTAAGCAACAACCTTAGCTTTCGTACCCCGTAGCAAAACGACTACGCACGCGCGTTTCAGGAAATGTGAAGAGCTGGGAGTGTGGGAGAAGGCATTTCTTTTAGTTTTCTTTGCTTTCTTTATTCCTTCCGCAAGTTTCCCGCTTCCGCTGGCCGGCTCTCCGAGCCCGGAAGTGCGTCACAGGAGCGCGCCCGCCGTCACATCTCGTGGGCTGCGCTGAGAATTTTCCGACTTGCATGCTGGAATCACGAACGTAGAAGACCGACCATGCAGGTCTCTAACCTCAATGAAGTGAAGATTTACAGCCTGAGCTGCGGCAAATCCCTCCCTGAGGTGGGTTTCGTGCCCTCTTCGCGCGTTCCCTGAGACTCCCTGGGTACCCTGGCCCCCTTCCTCGCGCTGCCTTTCCCAGCATCTCATACTTATCATCCCCGGGACTGTCAGACTCCTGTGAGCTCCATACCCAGCATCTTTGGGGCATCTTCGGACAGAAGAGGCCTTTTCGTAGGTAGGCCAGGGAGCTCGTTAAGTACTTCCTGCCAGCATCAGAGAGCATCACGCCACATTTTAGAGATGAAACTGAGACTCAGAGAAGTTAAGCGACTGGTCTAAGGCTGCACAGCTAGGGCTAAACTGGGAGTAGGACATTTATCCTGCGTAGGAGAGAAGATAGAGGTAATTATAAAATAATTAGAACTTACCACAGGTGGGATAGACTACCTCGGGAGATAGTGGGTATCCTTTCACTGAAAGTGTTCAAACCGGCGCAATAACTTACCTGTGGGGATGTTTTAGAGGGAATTCCCGCTTAGGTATGAATTTGACTAGATGGCTTCTGAGATTCCTTTTAACTCTGCGATTCTTTGATTTCAAATCATGACTTTGAGGGCATTTCTGTTTTTGAAGGTTTATTAGGAAGTCTAAGTATGAATTGATGTTGAATTGAAGCTCTTTCACTCTGAGCAGTAATAGATCTTAAAAAAATAGATCTGAGAGCGTTTCCATTTTTTTGGCTGATCTCAGTTATATTAATTTATTCATTAATGAGTGCATTTAAAGGTGAAAGAGCCCATATAAATAATTTAGTCAGAAGAGGACTAGATTGCCTTTTAGATCTTTTTCATTTATGAAATCGCAGGATTCTAGGTAATCCTCTACTGTTACCTGTGTGAATTATCTATTTACTATTCCACCTCTTCTTTAAAGGCTGAAGATATTGTTCCAGCCAAGATTTACATTACCCAGTTCAGTCTTTTAGTCACTGATATATCATTATAAGTTGAATTTGGTATTGTTTTGGTTTCTTATTTCTTCTGCTTGCATTGCCATTCCTGTTCACTTGATGTGTTAGTTAATTGAGAATCCTGTTTTTCTCTGTATCTGACACAATATAAGTAATACTATGAGTTTATTACAAGTCCCATGCCTGAAAAATTCTAGTTATTCAGGTGTTTTTTTAAATAGTGACTTCGGTGTATTTACAAATTCCTGAGAATGTGTGTTCTTTCTTGGGTAAGCTCCCTTAATTTGTGTCAGTCATTTAAACGTTGTTACTTTGTAGTGCAGCATCTCTATTTTATAGCACGAACAAGCCATTTATAGTTCTTTGAAATAGTTGTACTCTCTTTGTCCATATTAACTTGTCATTGGCCAGTACAGCTTTCAATTTTGAATCATCAGTGAATCTTTTTGATTTCTTATTGTGGACTGATACGTCTGTCATTGTGTTGTACTGACCTGCCCTCACATGCAAACACACACAGGCTTCAAGAATACGGTCATTTTGTGTAGAAACTCCTGGATGAGGTGTCCTTGGGGAGGTTTATTGTTTGTTAATTCGAGAGGATATTTCGACAATTGAGAATGTATTATAGAAATCTTAGCTTTTATCTGGTTTCCATTTTGAAGTTTTACTGCCTAAGGTAAATCATAGAAACTGAATGAAGAAGACTAACATGACTTTTACATTGGAAAATTGACAGTGTGGTAACAAGAAAGTTCCAGATAAAGCCCAAAACCTTAAAAGTAGTAGTACCATTCAGTTATTGGGAACAGCAACAAACATATTTATTTTATTGAAATTTGCTGGTGAGTTATTTAGAATTGAAGTTGTTAAGCAGGATGGTAACATGGTACCTTGGAAACAGTCTGGGGACCTTTGTTCAAATACTACCTCTAATATTTACCAGCTTATGTAACCTTAAGCAAATCATGTAACCTTCTTGGGCCTCAGTTTCTTCAACTATAAAGTGGGAGGTTCCTTCTAGATTTAAATCTGTGATTCTAATAATCTATTTTTTTCAGTACATTTCAGTACATCAGATTAATGATTTTGTTATAGGATTCCTTCTGCCACAGCTGATATTTCTGCATCTTAGATGATTTCATAAATTGTTTTGGACTAATAATTCATCACCTTGTGTTCAGCTTTCTGATGATGTATTTCTTTGGAATTTACTTAGAGTTAGACTGTACTGAAAATCTTTCCAGCTTGGTAGGATATATCATAACTTATGTTTTGATGATCAACACCACCCTATGAAGAGTTTAGTGGAACTTAAATCACTTTGGTTATAATTTTTAAAAATTACTTCCAAAAATGAGGTTCTGTATTAATGTAAAGTTTAAAATGCACTGTTTATTTAAATTATGTCTCTTACTTTTGTATGACATAATAATAATAAGAAAATCAATTTTCTTTCAGTGGCTTTCTGACAGAAAGAAGAGAGCACTGCAGAAGAAAGATGTTGGTGAGTTTAATTTTTTTTTTAAATTTCTCCAACCTAGTATAATTCTCTATTTAAATTTTCTTTGCCGCTCTTAAGATACAGGACCAAAAAGAAGTGTTGCTTTTTTAACCAAACCAGTATTTGATGCATAAATCAATAAGACTGAATCACAAATCCTTCTAGAGGCTTATTCAATTTTGGCTAAGTGTGTGTAAAAAAAAAGATGAAAATATCAAAGGTATGTCAACTCCAGGGGGATATGGTGAATAATTTTCCTTAGATACTTTGCAATTTTATTCTTTGCCATATGTGGGAGAAATTTCCTTTAGATTGATTGTTTGCCTTTTTTTTTTTTTTAACTCCTTTTTAGGGAGCAGGAGGTTTAAAAAGCTTTTTTTTTTTCCCCATCAGTGGCGTCCTTTATTTAAAAAATAATCACAATTTATAGATATATATATTTAGGAAATTAGTTTGGCTAGCATTAATATCACAAGATAAATTTTCATTTAAACTCTTAGTGGACATTATTTTCTACATCTTGAATTCAAAGAATCCGTAGTTTTTTACTTTTTTTTCAGGTTAATTTATTTTTAGTTTTCAACATTTATAAGATTTTGAGTTCTAAATTTTCTCCAGCCCACCCCAAGAGAGCATGCAGTCTAATATGGGCTATACATGTATAATCATTTTAAACACATTTCCGTATTAGTCATGTTGTGAAAGAAGAATCAGAACAAAAAGGGAAAACCATGAGGAAGAAAAAACAGCCAAAAAAGAGAAAATAGTATGCTTCAATTTGTATTCAGACTCTATGGTTCTTTCTTTGGATGTGGATAGCATTTTCTGTCATGAGTTTTTAGAATTGTCTTAGATCATTCATTGCCGAGAAGGACTAAGTCTATCAAGACTGGTCATCTCACAGTGTTGCTGTTACTTTGTACAATGTTCTCCTGATTCTGCTCACTTCACTCAGCATCAGTTCATGTAGGTCTTTCCAGGTTAAAAGTTTTTTTTTTTTTTTTAAACATAGTATTACGGTTTTAAATACAGAGAGGATTTAATACCAAGCTTGGAAATTAAAGTATAAAATTGAAGGTACGTGAAAATTATAGTCTAATGATATTCACTAATATTTAGTCTTATTTCTTCTGACACTTTCATGTGAAATATTTTCAAAGTCATTGGGAAAAAATCCATCTATGTACTCTTTTTGTGATTGGGTACTTACAATTTCCTACCTCAGGTTTAAACTCCTGAATTCCTTATTTAGATTATAATAGCCTCACTTTTTCAGCAGGTATTTACTGAGGAACATGGTAATGTTTGTGGAAAGGAGTCTGAAGAGTTGAAGTAGTTTGAATCCCATGTTTGATATAATAACAGTACTTCATTTTGAGAAATTTTTATTATTCTTTTTTAGGGATAGGGATACAGCTTGTAATTTCATTGGTACAGAGAACTCCCAAATGCAAAAACTACTACTACCAACAACTTATAGGCTTAGAGAGTTCCCTAGAGCACTGAGAAGTTATGTGACTAGCCAGGGATCTCATAGCCATCATATGTCAGAAGCATAATGAATGCAACTGGCTTTGAGGTTAGCTCTCTGTTTTCTACTTCATGCTGTCTTTATAACTTAGTAACTGTCAGCAAAAATTTTTTTTAATTAAAAAATTCAAAACTGTGGTTTATTTTAAAATGTATTAACCTTAACAGAAGAATGTCTGATATCTTGTTTGCTTTTTTGGGCCCCTCTGATCACTTTTATTCTCTGGATTTTTAATTTGTTGTCATTGCTTTTATAATAATAATGGTGTGGGCAGTTTTCTCTTGGTGCAGATTAAAAGTCATCCTTACTTTTCCTGTTTGCTGGCTATTTTCCTACTCTCCCTCCCTTAAAAAAAAAAACCCAAACCTTACTTGATAGATTTGTTCTTGCTAGCTCTTGTCTCATATCTTTCGGTGCTTTGATGGCCTAACTCCTTGACAAAGCTATCTATAATCAAGATGTGCATCTATTTCCTTTCTTTTCGCCTTTTCTCTTAATTCTCTTAGAGTCTGGCTTCTGATCTTATTCAGTTGAAAATACTCAGAGTGCTCAGGTACCATTGATCACTTATTTGCCAAATCTGATGTCCTTTTCTCAGTCTTCATCCTTCCTGACCCCTCTGCAACCTTTGATACTGTTGATGACCTTTTTTCCCCAGAAGCTCTAGTCACTCTAGGTTTTACTTTTCTTCTCTTATGCAAGAGTTTTCTTCTTTTTCTTCTGGTTCTCCTATCTCACTGACCATTCTTTCTTTCCATCCTTTTTTCTCTATGGAATCTTATCAGCTTATATGGATTTTATTATTTTCTCTATACTAATGATTCTCTTATCTCTGTATCCATTCCCAGTCTGTCTCCTGAGTCCAGACATCATCAAATGCCTTTGGAAATTTTAGCCTGGATGTCCTGGGAGACATCTATATCTCAGCATGTCAAAAACTGAACTCTTCTTTCCATCCAAACCCTCCCCTCTTTCAAACTTTCTATTACTGTTGAGGGCACCACCATCCTGCCAGTCACCTAAGCTCTCAACTTTGGTGTCAACCTTGAATCCTTACTTTTACTCCACCATTCCAGTCTATTACCAAGTTCTATTGTTTCTACCTTCATGACATCTCTTATATGTGTCTCCTCTTCTCTGATACTGCCACTTGCCTGGTGTAGACCCTCATCAACTTACACCTGCCTGGACTATTGGAGTTGACTTCTTGTTCGTCTCCACTAGTGTCCCCACTCCAGTTCATTTTCCACTTGGCTACCAAAATGATAGTACCTAACTTCAGTGGCTCCTTTTTACCTCTAAGATCATATATAAAATCTAGTTTAATTTTTAAAGTCTTTTGTAACCTGACCTTTTCCCACCTTACTGTTTTTCTCATACTTTAATCCTGTTGCCATATTTTATGATAAAAATGACACTGGCCTGCTTGCTGTTTCTTGCACAGGATACTCCATCTCCGACATCCCTGTATTTTCATCGACTGTCCCCAATGAGTAGAATGTTTTCTCTGCCTCCTGACTTCCTTTAACTCTCAGCGAAAGTTCTGTCTTCTACAAGAAGCCTTTCCTGAGCGTCTTTAATGTGTCTTCCCTATGAAGATATGTCTTCCCTCCAAATGACTGTGTATCGATCTTATTTGACCATTGTTTTTTGTATGTTGTCTGCCTCATCAGACTGCAAGCTCCTTGAGATCAGGCATTTACCTTTGCCTTTCTTTGTATTTCTAGTGTTTAGCATAGTGCCTGGCACCTAATAAGGGCAAGTTGACTAACTGACCTTAGTTGTGACATCTTTATATCTTTCCCATTGTCCCATCTTTCTGATTTTGTCACACTATAATATCCTGAACACACACAATAGTAACACATATTGGAGGGAAAAGAAAACTTGTACAGATAATGTAGGTATCAGTCAGTGCCTTAGTGTCACAGAAGGTTCTACTTTTCTTCCTTTCCCTAAAGATTTTAACCTGTGCTAATCTGAGTTAAACGGATAGTACTGACTTGCCCAAAGGGTAGTGCTGACTATTTTCTTATATGAGTTGAAAGTTCTATAGAAATAAACAAATATTTTTCTGTTTGGTTCTTTATACCTAAAATAAAGAAGACCCAATGGTCAAGTAAAACAAGATTTTTACAAAATTCTAATAAATTTGTATTCCTTTCAATTGAGTGGTGGTAGGTTAAATTTATTGTACTTTCCTCTTTCTCCTCATTCTTTAATACTATGGATGCTTTCTTTTGTAGAGATATTTTTGAGTTAATGTTTGTCACCTCTAAGATGGGAAACTAAAAAGTGCCAGTATACAAAGTACAGGGTTTAAAAAAGAATTCCACCTCCTTTCTCCCCTTCCTTGTCCCCTTTTCCTTCCTTCTCCCTCTCCCCTTCCCCCTGCCTCTCTTCTTCCCCTCCCTCCCCCTTTCCCTCCCTCCTCCCCTTCTCCATCCTTCTTTCTATCCTTTCTCCTTCCTTTCTTCCCCGGCCTGGACGATGCCATGGTGGAGATGGCTGAGGAGGCCATGGAGCCCACTGAGGCAGACATCACGGGACTGTGCCAGGACACGTTCTCCAAAATGGCCACGTACCTGACAGGAGAACTGATAGCCACAAGTGAAGATTATAAACTTCTGGAAAATATGAACAAACTAACCGACTTGAAGTATCTAGAAATGAAAGCTATTGCAGTAAACATAAGTAGAAACCTAAAGGACCTAAACCAGAAATATGCAGCACTTCAGCCTTATATGGATCAGATCACTTTAATTGAGGAGCAAATAGCAGCTCTTGAGCAGGCAGCTCAAGTTGGATGCATATTCAAAGAAACTAGAAGAAAAGTACAAGAAGTTAGAGAGGCTATGAAAGAATTCTTTAGCACAAAGACTTTATCTACAAGAATGTTTTATAAGAAGCATATGCAATGGATATGTAATATCACTAGGCTTCAGTTCCTAAAAGGAAGTGGTGCTACTGATCCAAGGAGATTCCCGGCCCCACCTCTGGCTGGATGTGTAACTGGCCACCCCGGTTTTCCTCAACCTGTACCCCTGGAACCCCATCTTATTGTGTGCTTCCTTGTGTGCCCTGGACCAAGGCTCAGAAATCAGGATCAACCCTGTCTGGAGCGAGCGCAGATGAGTGGCTCTCAGCTTCTGCCTCCTCACTTGCGCCCCCCCCCCCCCCTTCTTACCTGTTCTTCAACTTAAATAATAAATGCCAACGTATGGA
>JAQQSW010014936.1:0-12000 GCA_028646575.1 Pseudocheirus occidentalis | reverse complement strand
AAACTTGAAACTTAAAACAAAAATTAAAAAAATATATTTTGCCTGATATTCGAAGCCCTTTGCAATGAGGAGCCACGTACCCTCACCCTTCCAAAAACCTCCGTTTCTAGTTTTATTTCTTATTATTTCTTCAATGAATTTTATGCTACAGTCAAAGAGGACTATGATATTACACCCTACCCCCACCCCAAATGTACTCAGCGCTTTCTTGCTTCCCTTCCTTTCATCTTGTTTTTGTCTATCCCTAGAAAGTCTGGTTCTACTTTTGAAAACCTGTAGATCATCTTGAAAACCCCATTCCCTACCCTTGGTGAAGTATCATACCCCAACTTCTCTATATATCTCCAGTCTCACATCTTCAACTGTCTTTTGAACATCTCAAGCTGGATGTCCGGTAGATATCTTAAATCTATGTTTATAATTGAACTTGTTCCACCCCCCACTTCTTTAACTCTCCCCTGCTCCTGCCTTCCCTATTACTGTGGAAGGCAACACTATCCTTCCATTCCCCTCAGGTTCAAAACCTAGGAATTATCGCTGATTTCTCCCTCTCTCTCACCACTACCTCACCATCTCCAATTTTCAATTTGTTTTCAAGGACTGTCAATTTTACCTTTGAAGTATTTCTCAAATATGCCCCTTCTCTCCTCCAACACTGCCAAAGCTCTGGTGATGGCTCTCATCATCTCACACCTGAACTATTGCAATAATGTGCTGGTGGGTCTGCCTGCCTCTGGTCTCTCCCAACTTGATTCCACTTTCCACTTAGTCACCAAAAGACTTTTCTTAGAACTCAGATCCAATAATGTCACACACCCACATACAATAAACACTAGTGACTGCCTATTACCTTCAGGATAAAATACAAAATGCTCTGTTGGCACTCAAAAACCTTCATAATCTAGCTCTCTGCTGTCCTTTCAGTCTTCTTACACTTTACTCCTTTACACTTGCTCTTTGGTCTAGTGACACTTGCCTTCTGGCTGTTTCACAAACAAGACATTCCATGTTTTACATCCAGGCATTTTCTCTGCCTAATCTATATGCATAGAATGCTTTTTCTCCTCAATTTCCCTAATGACTTCCTTGGCTTCATTTTAAATCTTAATTAAAATCTCATCTTTTATAAGAAGCCTTTACAAGACCTTCTTAATTCTCATGTCTTACCTCTGTTAATTATTTCTAGTTCATAATATGTGTGTGTGTGTATTACAGACACATACAAACCTATACACATAACATGTATATATGTATATAATATATTTGCATTTTTTCTCCCCATTAGATTGTAAGATCCTTGAAGGCAGGGATTATCTTTTGCCTCTTTTTGTATCTCCAGTGTTTAGTAGAGTGCCTGGAATATATTAGGTGCTTATTGAAGGTCTATTGATTGATTTATTGATTGATTTTGCCATTGAATTTATATCCATCTTTGAAACTTTAACTCAAATCTTGACTCCTCTTTGAAGGCTTCCCTGAGCCTTCCTACTGATAACAACTTTTGGGTATCAAACCTTGTGCATCCCCTTGTTTTATGAATCATTAATGTTCTTATCATCATACATTATAAGTATTGTACACTTATTTGTCTTTGTTTCTTATTCCTCTTCTAGATTATAAACTCCATGAAAGTAAAGACTACTTACTTAAACACTGCATCTCTGAGTATCTGACACAGTGTCCTGAACATAGTAGTACTTAATGTAGGCTTTTGACATACTGTGGTGAGTCTACCCTTCCCTAGTTCCTCTTATATCCCTTTAGATTATACAACAATCATTATTTCAATGAACATTTTTAAGTACCTACTAAACACAAATTATTCTGCTAGGTGCTGGAAATACAAAGATGGGGGGGGGGGGAAACATGTTTCCTCTGCTCGGGGAGCTTATAGTTCAACAGGAGGATGAGACACTTCCAAGTACTTGGTAGTCCTTAAAATACAAAGTTGTTAAGCATTTGAAAGTAAGTTGTTGTTATAACAAGAGTGCATGTGGAATTAAAAAAAATTGATTTAAGGGAGGCAGAGGGACAGGAAGGGAGGGGGTAAGAAAAAGAGAGAAGAGACAGAGAGACAGAAAGTGAGAGAGACAGAGAGACAGAGACAGAGAGACAGAAAGACAGAGACAGAGAGACAGAGAGAGACAGAGAGACAGAGAGACAGAGAGAGAGAGAGAGACAGAGAGACAGAGAGAGAGAGAGAGAGAGAGAATGAGAGGAATATTTGGGTATTTCTGAGTGAAGAGGCAGGACTGAAGCAGATCCTTAAAAGAATGATAGAATTTCAAAATGTAGAAATTGGGGAGGGATTCTTTCCTGAACATATAGTTTCAATGTGAAAGTTCTTAGAAGCAGAAAATGGTACAATGGGAAGACAAGATACTTAGTAGTAAATTTGGGTATAACAGTCTATTGAGATATATGCTAGGTTGATGTCAGTTCACAGATGTTCTTGAATGAGAGTAGGGAATCTACAAGGTAAGGCAATGGACAGTCACTGAAAATTTTTGAGCAGGTGACGTACTTCAGAAATATTATAAAAATAACATACTGCTATGTACTTAAGTGAGTTATCCTTCAAAATATTGTCAAAATGAGAAGGGTACATGGACTGTTTTTATTGCATCATTTCCATATGGAAGAAAAGTAAATGTAGCCAAAATGAACCTCCCACTTGTTGTACACTTTATGTCAGTGGTATCCTCTAGTTTCTACCTACTTTGATACCTGTAATGATAATGGGAATTTAAAGATCTTCCCTGGCCCTTGATGAGCCTAGGTGAATTTGAGGACCTTTCCTGACCTGAAAATTAACTCTGCCTTGTAATAGACTGAATGTGGTCGCATGGAGACTGTGGTTGGAGGCTTATTTTTCAGGAAAGCACAACTTTTGTTACTTTGTAGTGAAGTGGGTCACAAGGGTTGTGATATTCTCTGACCTGGAGAAAGCTATACATACCCTGATGTTAGGTTTTGCTTTGGGGCTCACTTTGGGAAGAGTTGTGTGATTTGGTCAAATGAGATTCTGGGCAGCCTTTGAACCCCTCCAGCTTTGAAAATCCAGATGTTGGTGCTTCTCTCTCTGGTAACTAACACTATATGTATGTAATGATCAGACAGCTAGAAGTCCTGTCTTTAACCCTAGAAGTCCTTCAGCAGATGAATATCTGCTGAATTGTGTTATATTCTCTGTATTTTTTGTCTGCTTGTAACTTCTGTTTATATTCTCTAAAGTTCAGGATGCTGACTTTTTCCCCTGAACCAGGTAAATGATATGTGTTTGATTAAAGTAAGACTGTTAGCTCTTTTTGAGTTGCTTTCCTTTAGAAAAGCAGATCAAAGAACCTGTGGTAGCAGCCGTCCCGGATATGTTAGGGTGCTTGCTGATACAATACCCTGTACAAATTGCATTGTAAGAAGGAAATGCCCCTATGAACATTGCATAGCAAAATCAGTTTTCCAGTTTATTCAAGTATTCATTTATATTCAGCTCAACAAATCTCATTTATTAATTCACTATAATTCAAGAAACTTGTTGAATTTTTACTTTATGCAAGGCCTTGTGGTAAACGTTGTGAAGATTTGCAGTTCAGTGTTTCAGTAGCTTTGCCATCTCATTGGAGAGTGTAATCCCTTTAACATTGCAAATCATAGCATCTCCAAACCTTTATATCTGATTTAATTCTTGTCTCTGCAATTGTATGAACAAATGCTCCATAGAGGATCTATCTAATATCCTAGAAACTACTGTCTGATTTTTTATTAAGATTTCATCTATAGTAGTGTAACACTTAGGCTCTTTGTTTCCTATCATTCTTCCACCCTTATAAGCCAGTTCCCTTCTCTGGTCATACATCCTCTTGAATGATGACTTTTATTTCAGTTATTGTGTGTAAGTCACATTTGGCAAATGTCATGGTCTGTAGGTTAAAGAGAAAAAAAAGAAAAGTCCCTCTCCTTGGGATTTTGGCAGACTATTAGGTATAATGTATTAAAAAAAAAAGGGGGTGGGTGGGTCATGGACACCTAGATGGTACAGTGAATAAAGTGCCTGGCCTGGAATCAGGAAGACTCATATTCCTGAATTCAAATCTAGCCTCAGACATTACTAGTTGTGTTACCCTGGAAAAATCACTTAACTCTGCCTCAGTTTCCTCATCTATAAAGTGAACTGGAGAAAGAAATGGCATATCACTAACATATCTTTGCCAAGACAACCTCCAATAGGGTCATGAAGATGCAGACATGACTGAAACCACTGAAAAACAAAAAAGAAAGGAGTCACAATGTCCCAAGTCATTCAAAGGAAGGTGAGATTATATTTACCTAGAAAAGCTTCATTATGATATTATCTGAGGTGGGCTTTGAAGAAAGAGGAACATTTGAATAGAGAGAAATCATTGTCTACACTGAGGAAATTGTATAACATGTATATCCACCAAGCTATTTTACTTTCCAGTTCCTCAATTTCTTTACGTTTAAAATGAAGAGTTTGTACTAGAAAACTTGTGATATAATTACTGACATTAAAACCTGTTACCTTCTGGCCAAACTGATAATGAATTCACTTCCAGGCATTTACATTGCATATTTTAAGAGAATTAATCATTTTTAAATACAGTACAAGAATATAATTTTTTAAAAGAAGATGCTATAAGGGACAAGATACAAACTATTCATATAAAAATCCAAAATCTGAAGATAACCAGAAATGGTAGGGACAGTTTTCCCTTTAAGCCTAGGCATCACTATATCACTCTATATTCTCCTTTATAGTTTTTGATATAATGAGAATGTCATTTATGGTGTAAGTAAAAAAGGAAGAATCTTCTTTGTAGTGATTAAACAATTAAGAGGAAGAGTCCACTCACTGAGGAAATATCCTCCCTAGCTCCTGCGCCCTTGTATGATACAAATCCCTTGTTTTATCTCATCTATTTATCATTGGGTTCAGTTCTTATGAAGATGTCTTGGAATGGGAGAGTTTGAGTGAATTACTTGCTATTGGTTTGTGTTTGTATTCTATGTGGCTGGGTTACCACCAAACACTTAGGAGACCTAAAAAATTAAAAGAAACAATTGGTCAAATGGTTTGTTCTTCTACTTCGATGATCTGTGATTTCATCAGTACATTTACTTCTTTTACTACAGAGGCAGGACAAAATTCCTTCATTATTGGTCTTAATGACATAATGTAGCTGAAAATTGTTGTCACTTAGTAGGGAACTTTCTTAAGATGAGTTTATCCCCCCTAGATAGGTTGATCCTTTGGAAGACAGTCATGTGCTGAGTCCACATTGGAAAATTTTTCCATCTTGGTAGGATTTAACAGCGTTTTGAATTCTTTGGCATTGACCTCAAGAACTCAGTATCACCTCCACAACAAAATAACAAATCAGGGTACGTAATTAAAATGTCTTGAACAATTGATTACCTTAACTATCTCTTTCCTCCCTCCCCACAGAACCAACTTGCTCAACCCTTTTTAACTTCTTTTTTCCCTCCTATTATGGGACTGGGGTGGGGATGATGTGGTAGTGCTGGTAGATTGAAATTTTTCCATAGAGTTGAACCTAAATACTTTGGCCCTGTGGAGAGAGACATATATATATATATATATATATATATATATATATATGTGTGTGTGTGTGTGTGTGTGTGTATGTCTATATATATGTACCCTTCCTGAAGGACATGAGTCCACAGATTTCTACAGATACTGTTTATTCCCTTTACTTTAGGAAGAGGCCAGAGGACATGTGTCCCTGACTATGGAGATAAAGTACTCATGCCCAGGTCCATGAAAAATGCTCCAAATCAACTTCTTGCTATAGCTCTATTGTGTATTGTTGTGTAAAAGTTAATGAGTAACTACTAAAGAACCAGAGTAATGGCAAAAAAGATAAACTGTATCCTACATTGTCACCCTGCAATTAAAAAAAACATTCAGAACCAAGACTTAGAGTTCATTTTGTTTAGGAAAACTGGAGGCAGAATTCTCATTTTTAACAAAGAATCTTGCTATTCATTTTCTAACACACAAAGTCCATTTCTTCATAGCTTTAACTTTAATTTAAATGGTTACTTTCTTTTTCTTTATGCACAAGCTCTGTTAAAGCTTTAATCTTAGATTCATCAGGGCATTTGCTCAGCTCAAAAATGCTATTTATTCTTGATGTTTTAATGTAATTTAGCCATTGAAATAACAATCTGGAAACTAAGCATACTATTTCCCCTCTCTTTCTTTCCTTTTTTCTACTAAAGACAAAGACAGGAATTTGTTTGCTGCAGGATGGTAATCAGGAGCCTTTCAAAGTGCGACTGCACCTAGCCAAAGATATTTTGATGATCCAGGAGCAGGATGTGATATGTGTGTCTGGCGAGCCTTTCTATTCTGGTGTAAGTAGTTTTTCTTCTGTTGAAGTTTTGTTTTCCTTTTTTCTTTTTTTTTCTTTTAAGTCAATCTATTTAGAGAACTTGCTCAATATGTACTTACCTGAAAGAACTGCATAATAGTACTGCCTACATGTACCTCTTGTTAAATCAAAGAGAAAGAATACTTCCCCTGACATAATACACATTTTGACCTAGAACAGAACAACAAGGACAGTTGTGTAATATCATGTTCTGTTGTCTCATATTTTTATTACATAGAGAGACTCTCATTCTCTGTAGTCACCACAAACTATTCAGATGAAATACCCAATCCTCCTTTCATTTCCCCCAGGACCTGCATCAATAATGTGTGGGTTACTCTGCCCTAGTACTGAAATTCTATTGCCCTCACATTCAACTTTTAAAGTCAGTGTTTAGACAATTTACTCCACTCATTTTTTTTTTGTGAATCATGAGGTTGATATGTAGCCTGTCAATGAACCTTGTGTAAATGATTTTCTGAAGTGGATCACATATGAATAATTGCAAAGTGTCATTGATAGAATGATGTCAGAGTTGTTTTCTTCTCTTGACATTAAACTACTACTGACATTAAACCACTAGTCCAGTAAAGGACTGTGAATTTTATCTCAAGCCTTAGATTTTCTTATAACCAAAGTAAAGACCTAGAGTACATCGTTAGTTCAAATTCGATTTTATTGACTGAAAAAGAATTGACCACTCAGCATGAGTTCTCTTGTTTAGCCTATATTTTTCATTTTTAAAATGTGGTTTTATGCTTGTGCCAAATTTTATCCAATATAACATAGAAAGACTTTATTTTCTGATTGTAACCAGGCTCCAGAGTGTGGATAAAAAGGCTTATAGGAATTATACTCCAAGGAAACAATCTGGGTTCCCCTTGCTTAGAAAGGAAGGATGAGTAGCTCTGAGCCTGATACTTGCTGCTCCTACAGATCCAAAGTAAAACTCCAACTCACATAGCCACCCCTTGTTCAAAGCTCACAATCCTTTCCCCTCCAAGAGAGAAGAGCCAACATTGTCACTCTGGATGGACTATGATTATTATAGGTCTATGCAGCACCACTCTAGAGTCTGGTTACACAAGGGTTGCCTATCTATTTGGAGAACATTATTAAAGAGGGGACATTGAATGACCTGCTCTGTCTTGCTCTGTTGATTAACCTGCCCCCTTTGGGTATTCAGAACACATTCAGAAAATATTAGCAGTTTTACTTCAGATTGATTGCTCATTGTTGCTTATTGTTGAACTTGTGTTTCGCTGATTTCAAATACCCTGTGGGACCAAGGCAAGGTCTTAAATCAGTAGGTTCCTTCCAACTAAGGATAATGGACATTTCACAGACAGTTAACTATCTTTTTTTGTCACAGACCATTTAAATCATCTTGAATCATGTGCTCCAGTTGTCAAAGCTGATTAGAGAAATCCCATAAGGCTACTCTTCCTTCACCCTAGTTAGTGACAAGATAATGGTGAATTTATTTTGTATTCTCAGGAAGTAAGACTAATGTTTTATACTTGTATGATTGATGTAAGCCAACATTATTTTAGCTTGTAACTAGAATACATGCACTCTGGCAGGTCCTGCACTCAAAAAAATCTTTGTTTATTTGTGAGTTTTGTCACTGAAGGCAGTGATGTTTATGACAGTGGTGCAAAGATGCTGTCTTCATATTAAAGAGAATTGGAACAAAAAAAAATGAAGAGAGCTCAGAATAACAGAGGAAACTTAGATCAAAAGCCATGACAGAGAAATCAACTTGTTATGTTTGTAAAGCATCAAATCAGTAGCTCAAGATGTTGCACTTTATCCTCTCTTTGAACAATGATAACATCAGGAGTGGGACTGCAAGTTTCTCACTCACCACTGCACAGCAGACATACTCTCCTCTGCCTGACATAAACAGGAGATGATCAGAGAAAAGACACCTAAAGGAAAAGCTATCTCAGGTATTTCTATCAAAAACCCTATACTTCTTTCTTTGCCCTCCCCAAATCATTGCTACTATCAGATCCAAGAAGCTACTAAATAGATATGGTTGGCCAGAGAAGGCCCTGGCAAACTGAAGCCACGCTAGCACACCAAGAGATGGCAACCTGTTACCTCTAATGACTTCCACTGAAAACATGAATAAGGGAGATATAGGAAAGGTTCATATCATTCTATCCATTTCTGAAGTTTTCTGACAGAATGATGATCATGAAATTTGATACTTACTCTCCTAATCCTTTGAAGAATACTTTCAGCTTATAAATGGTAAACAACTGGGGCTGTTTCTAAAGCTACTATATGCTGATAACTGCAGCCTGAGAATATATATATTGTGTGGGTATAGTGTATATATGCATTACCTATAAACATATATAGATATACACACAAATGTGTGTGGGTATAGTGTATGTGTGGGTATAGTGTATATATGCATTACCTATAAACATATATAGATATACACACAAATGTATGAATACATGTATATGCTTATGCGTACATGCATGTATTGCATATATACACATATTATATGTATATATGCAGATATGTTTATGTATGTGTGGATATAATATTTTACTATATACATGTATGTGTGTATATATACATGTACATATACCTATATACACAGTCATGCATATACACATGAGTGGGTATACATACATACATATATACACACATACACATACACACACATATATATATCATTTTGTAGAGTCATCAATATATACCACTAATCTTGCTAAAGAATACTGAACCTGTCCACTTTGTACTAAGAGTAATCAAACAGGAAGCCAATAACTTTCTTTGTCCCTCAAAGCTGAAAGTGTCATCAAAGTGATATGATAACCAGAGAGGCAAAGAAATAGAAATTAGAACCAAGTTTAGTACCAAGATTCATCTAGGCTCTCTTTTTGTATCATTAATATTAATTAGCTTCTTTTCAATAATGTTTAGCTTAACTATGAAGGAGGCAAAAATTGTGATTCTTGATTCTTCATTTCCACCTTTTCTGCCCTTTTCTGTGCCTTTGGTGCTCTCATATTCAAATACTCCCTTAGATAAGGAAATGCTGAGCATCTGAAACTCAATTTTGTTGTTATTCTTCAGTCCTTTCAAACATATCCAACTCTTCATGCCTCCATTTGGAGTTTTCTTGGCAAAGATACTGGAGTGGTTTGTCGTTTCCTTTTCCAGCTCATTTTACAAACGAGGAAATTGAAGCAAACAGGGTTAGGTGACGTGCCCAGGGTACACAACTAATAAGTATCTGAGGCCAGATTTGAAACCAGATATTCCTAACTCAGCCCTGGTATTCTATCTTCTTTGCCACCTAGCTTCACTTACTTTGCTTTATTCCACCTATTAAAAAAGATACATCTGATACCATATTCCCTCAGGTCCTCCCTCTGCTCTGGTCTGCATGTCTTTATGAGACCAGCTGTCACAGTACAATGATGGCAAGATATTAAATTCTAAATTCACTTAAAGTACTCCCAAACTGGGGGACTGTTCAATCTATTAAACATCTGCATTGTTCAATAAATTAGACTAAAAGACGCAGGAACACCAGGATCTATAAATACCAGGATTTATAAAAATGATAGCATTATATGATGAACTAGAGTGGTATATGTAACCCATACCTTGACGTGGAACAATTAGATGTTGGCATGCAATCTATATAAGCAATATGGTAGGTGGAATTGGCAACTGGGTTTCAGTAAGCTTCAGAATGATGACAGGAAATAGTTCTCTGGGGGCTTAAAAGCAATTGATGGTTCATGGTATTCAGTCATTGCTTCCTTACTCTGCAAAGATGAAAACTGACCATTGAACATCTGGCAATCCTAGAATTACGGGCAATGCACTTTTGTATAGTACTTAATTAGTCTCTCAGTTTGATCTCTATGGCCTTACTATGTTCTTGAAGTTAAATGTGACCTATGTCAGTGTTGTAGGATTGGTACCATCCCAGAACCTAAAATATTTCATACTATGAAACTACTGTTATCTGGTACTGGTGAAATCTATACAGATAGATGTAAGTCAGTCGCTGCAAAATTCATTTTAATTAGAAAGAAATGTCAATACAAACACAGTTTCAAATAGCCTTTACTTGTACAGTTGTACAAAAACACCTCTGCAAATGGAAATCACCAGTAATGTATACTACTACGATCTCTCATTAGAAAGGGTAAGAATAATACCTAGATCTGGAGCTTATGTTTATGGATTTAATTAGGTTAACTAACTCTGAACATCTCAATTGAATCTTGCAATAGACATCTTCTAAGAAGTTTATGAACATAATTCATTTTATGAAGTAACAGTCACCAGAACTACAAAATGTTTCCTGTGCCACAGCATTGTGAGAGGCAGTAAGTTTAAAAAGATATTTATTCCATACCTCTGATATCAAGACACTTACAATTAATGAGGGAAGGACAAATAAATTAAACCTGAAATACTGAAAAGAGATCCAGGCAAAGCAATATTAGAAATTTGAAGAGAAAAAGATATTGAATGCTACTTCTGTCATAAATGAGTGAATGAGTGAATGAAGTTACAATTCTGCACATTGAATATTTATTTTCACTGTCTTGTACCTGCTGCTCTGCCAGGTCTCAGCTCCATGGATTGAGATGCTACTCCCAGCATGAGCTCATCATCTCTAATCCCATTACCAAACTGCTAACTCAAACTTCCTTTGATTACATCCCCCCCCTTTGTTGGCAGGTCTGTGGGGCACAGTACCAAATAACTTCCCAATGCATTCCTTTATAAAGGGCAGAAACTGAACTCTCAAATCACATCACCTTGAATTTGCTGCCCTGTTATTGAGTCATTCTCAGTCATGTCTGACTCTTTGTGACTCCATTGGGGATTTTTCTTGGCAAAGATATTGGAGTGTTTTGCCATTTCTTTCTGCAGCTCATTTTACAGATGAAGAAACTGAGGCAAACAGGGTTGAGTGACTTGCCTAGGATCATACAGCTAGCAAATGACTGAGGTCAGATTTAAACTCAGGAAGAAGACTTCAGGCCTAGTATTCTATCAACTGCACCATCTAGCTGCTCTGACTACTCTCAACTGAATGGATTGTAGTACCTCTTGGTACTGAGTTCTCCTTCCTCTCCCAACTCCCTCATCCCCCCAGTGCTTTCCTGTCTCCTTTTGTGTTTTGTCTTCTGCTTTAGATTATAGCTCATTCAGGGTAAAGACTCTTTCTTGTTATTAATTTTATCCCCAGAGCTTAACACAGTTCCTGGAACATCATATGTGCTTACGAAATGTTTATGGATTAGATTTTTGAATTGTTCCTATGATTTTTTTATTTGGTAGAAGGAATTCCTAAGGAGGAAATTCTTTCTACCAATACAGATCAATACACTTTCTGAACCATATGAATTAGCAGAATTACATGGAGCACTGAACTATAAAATATATGTCAGAGGCAAGACTTGAACTAAGAGCTTCCTGAGTTTGAGCAGTGCTCTCTATTCATTATTCTATCCTCTCTCCTGAGAGGCAATTGAAATCATGTGTTCAGTGTGTCTATTTGTATGCATACATGTGCATACACACACACACA
>JAQQSW010014935.1:0-12000 GCA_028646575.1 Pseudocheirus occidentalis | reverse complement strand
AAAAAAAAAAAAAAAAAAAGAACATGAACAAAGTCCCAGGCATGCTGCGTAGACTCCCTGTGACAACCTTAATCGGAGAATGTGGAAGAGCAACACACAGGGTTTGCAGGCATGGATTGGCAGACTGAAATTTGAATTTCTGGGCAGAATGCCAACTTTTTAATATTTAAGAATGTTTTTAATAGATGATGACATACTGAATATTCATAGGCTCCAAATTATGTGGAATAGAAAGCTCTTTAAGCATAGAAACCCAGTGGAAGGAAACCAAACCGGGATGATATCATCCTTACTACACATATTGTCTCCAAATATAACTTTGGTGAACCTGTCAAGGAGTTTATATGCCAATGCTTTTATGAAATCACCAAAAGTAACCATTTTATGCACCTGTGTAACAGTTTACCAAACATTAACTCCAGTAGAACAATAGTAGGTTATTGATTTGTCCAATCAAAAGTCTAAACTCTATTGAATATGTCAGTCAGTTCATAATCATTGTGTTTACTCTGTGGTCAAGTACTGTGGGGAAAAACAGATGAGTCAAATGTTTCACATAAATTATCTCATTTGACTGTGCCTTTTCTTTGCCACTTAGTATATTCTATTCACCCAACAAATAAGAAAGCAGTGGAAGGTTGAGAGAAAAAAAATGAGTTGGCCTGGCAAGTATTGAATGCCAGCTTGGATGGGATTACAGATCCATGAGAATATTGTAGTCATACTTAAATGTATGTAAGTAGAGGTCTGTTTATGCTTCTTTTTATAAGCATGCCTCGTTTTATTGAACTTTGCAGATATTGAATTTTTTTTTTTTGCAAATTGAAGGTTTGTGGCAACTCTGTATGAAGCAAGTCTATTGGCACCCTTTTTTTCCAATAGCATGTGGTCATATTGTGTTTCTGTGTCACAATTTGGTAATCCTCACAATATTTCAGTTTTTTTCATTATCACTATATCCATTATGGGGATGAGTGATTTTTGATGTTACTATTGTAATTGTTTTGGGGTTTCATACACATACGTATATAGATGCCCATGAAGATGGAGAACTTAATTGATAAGTATTGTATGTTCTGATTACTCCACCTACCAGGTGTTCCTTCATCTCTTTCCCTCTCCTCAGGCTTCCCTATTCCCTGAGACATAGCAATATCGAAATTAGACCAGTTAATAACCATATAATGACCTCTGAATATTTAAATGAAAGGAAGAGTTAATCATAAAGCTAATTTCTTGTCTCACTTTAAGAAATTGCTACTTTCACCCCAACCTTCAGGAACCACCACCAGTCAGCAGCCATCAACACTGAGGCAAGAAAAAGATGACTTGCTGAAGGCTCATATGATGGGTAGCATTTTTTTAGTAATAAAGTTTTTTTTTTAGCAAGGTAATTGGGGTTAAGTGACTTGCTCAGGGTCACACAGCTAATTAAGTGTCAAGTATCTCAGACTGGATTTGAACTCAGGTCCTCCTGACTCCAGGGTCGGTGCTCTATCTACTATGCTACCTAGCTTCCCCCAATAAAATATTCTTTAACCAAGTTGTACTTTTTTCTTTTTAGAAATAATACTGTTGCACCCTTAATAGACTACAGTACAGTGTAAACAACTTTTATATATGTACTGGGAAACCAAAAAAATTCATGTTACTTGCTTTACTGTGGTATTTGCTTTATTGTTGTCTAGAACTGAACCCACAATATCTCTGAGGTATGCCTGTATTTATTTATTTGAGGCATAGTGGATTGACTTCTAGAAAAAAATTTGTCCAGAGGTTTTGATAAACAGAATTAACCATGTACATATTTTCTGAGAAACACAACTTTTCATTGTTAAGTTATGATCCTTTTGCGGTGAAGGGAATTGTGTTAATCATAAGATTAAGTCGTGTAGCAGTATTAATTTTTGGGGTACTGTGAATATGTATAGGCAGCAGATCTACTATTCCTGGCAGCATTTGGCTTTGTGACAACAAAACACCAGAAAAGACATCAACAAGGGACCATTTGCCTTGACATAGGAATAGGTTGCCTTGACATGATTTCTGCTGGGTCTGATTTGGACCTCACAGCAGTGGACTGAGGTAGCACAAGTTGTACCAAGTTCCATTTTTTTTTTTCCCCAGATGAGTAAAGAGAAGCTCAGAGAAACTGTGACTTGACCAAACCCACACAGCCAACTAATGGTAAGAGCCACAACTCAAACTCAGGTCTTCAGCTTCCTAGTACCAATGCCTCACTGCCTGCGGCTTTTTATAAGGGCAGGCCGAGCAGGGGACATAAGACGAAATAAAAGGGAGGAGGAGGGACAGAGGATTAAGAATAGCAATGAATGAAAGGGCCAGAAGTGTGAGTGACCACTGGAGTGAGGAAGACTGGAGTCCTGGGGCACAGAGTCCCTGAACTTCTTGGCTCCGTTCCCCAAAAGG
The DNA here is from genome assembly GCA_028646575.1 of Pseudocheirus occidentalis. Taxonomy (NCBI): domain Eukaryota; kingdom Metazoa; phylum Chordata; class Mammalia; order Diprotodontia; family Pseudocheiridae; genus Pseudocheirus; species Pseudocheirus occidentalis. The sequence goes on along the minus strand of JAQQSW010014935.1, from coordinate 9,570 downwards.
CAGTAAGTTATTTCTTGATGCTAAGATCTTTCCTTTCAATCAATCACTTTCCACAAAATACATGAAGGGCAGAATCAGACCGAAAGTGGTGAGGTCTCTTTTAATATGGTCACATGTGATAATGAAAAGGGTCCTGGACCCAGAGGAAAGAGACCTGGGCTTTTATGCCCAGTTCATTTGTTTACTTGTTACGCAGCCCTGAACAAGTCACTTAGTTGCTCTGAATCTCAGTTTCCACATCCATAAAATGGGCATAATACATGCATTGCCTCTTTCTCAGGTCTGTGTAAACCTTTAAGAGAGGCTTATAAATCTTAAAACACTGTGGAAGTAATGTAAGTTATGAGTAATCAGTGTTTGCAGAACAACTTTTGCTTCAGCACATTAGGGGAGTTAAGTACATAGAATTGCATAAATACCCAATCAAATAAATAAATATTTTAAACAAATGCAATAAGGATTTAACAGAAACTGTCCATTAAGGGAAAGGTAAAGAACATTAATAGCCAGTGTTAGCTATTTTTAATTAAAGGTAGAGGAGGGATCGGACTGGCTCTGTTTGACCTTAGAAAGCAGAAGTAGGAGAAATGGGTGGACATTACAAAGAAGCAGAATTTGACCCAAGGAAAAACTTCCCTGGTACAAGGAACTCTTTGGGTATTCAAAAGCAGAGTAGACTTCCTTGGTAAGTCATGGGCTTCTACTCCTTAGGTGCTCAGATGGGGGTGGGACACTCCCTTGTTCAGGACGCCATAGAAGGGGATGCTCTTTTCAGATACAGATTGGACCAAATGAGCTTTCAAACTCATCCTTCCCTCAAACAACTGTCTCACCTTGGATGAGGTGGTGGCTCTTTCTTACCTGGCTATGGGTTTTCGTACTGGAATGTCATAGGCTCTAAGGATGTTCACCAGGAGCTTAATGTCTCCATCTGACAGATTTTGTGCTGGAACCTTTTTCCTTCCTTTTCTTCTGGGCTTCAGTGGTCGCTTTTGTTCTGCCAACTTGAAGAGGCTTACACCCAGAATGCTAATGACCACAGAATGGGATGTCAAAGACATTTTGTTAATTTAATCTAATTTTAATTTTCAGTTCCACATTCTCTCCCTCTCTCTTCCCCCTTTCCATTGAGAAAGCAAGTAATATGATACCTATCTTATGCACACACACACAGAGTCATGCAAAACATTTCCATATTAGCCATATTCTGAAAAAAGAAGCTAGAAAAATAAAGGAATAAAATATGTACCAATCTGTATTCTGAGACCATATAAAAAACCATCAGTTCTTTATTTGGAGGTGGAAAGAATTTTATCATAAGTCCTATGAAGGTGTGGTGGATCATTGTATTGATCAGAGTTACTGGGTCTTAAAAGACATTTTAGAAAGTAAAAATCTGAAAGACTCTGAGACCTCCATCAATAAATTGCCTCAAAGCACTTTAAGGGCCTCTCAAAGACCCCCTGGCCATTTTAGGAGATTGAGATTGATCAGAAAAATTTACTGTGATGGAGTGACACTTCAGTAGTGACTGTTACTAAATTTATTTTAACTGCTAACTGCCTAAGGAAGAATACTTAAATTCTGGTCTTTTTGGCCCCATCCTATACTATTCTACTACATGTACCCTCAGTTCCAACAAGATCAGTTCACTAATTAACAAAAATACCTTTTCCAGAAATTGTGCTTATTTCACTTCCTCTAACAAGAAATGTTCCCCATACTCCTCCACATATCCACATCCTACTCTTCCTGTAGCACCCAAATCCAATGATATCCCTTTCTAAATCTCCTCCATTAGAAACAGTCTTTGCCCCCTCTGGACTCCTGAAGTATGTGTTGTCTATGAGCATTTCCAAAATTTATTTGGCTATTTTGGGGCTTGAAACAGTTACATAATACATAAATTCATAACCAGGGAGTCTGAAGATTAGGAATGCTCTCAACAACAACAACAAATTAGGAGGTAGGCAATTCTAGAGCAAAGTAGAGAAAATTAAGTCTATTTTCAAACTTAAAGAAATGATGCAGGGAATAAGTATTTCTGATATGTATGCAATTTAATGTTTAATATTTTTGTAAAGAAAATTACCTCCAGCAGCAAAATTCCCTTAGGGAATCTCTTTCCACTCTTCAGAATACCAAATTTCTCTCAAACTCAGTTTGGGAAACAGTGGTCTGTATCATTTATATGGTGCCTAATTACATTTTACTATGTATTTGGTTTATCTTTGTACCCATGTTATCTCCCCTACTAGGCTGTAACCTTTTGAACAGCAGCTTTTATATATATTTGTATCCATCATAGGGCTTCTCACAATATATTGAACATAACAGGCTTTCAATAAATAATGAATGAATGACAACAATGTGTCAAAAAAAAGGGGAAGAATAACATGAATCAAAAAATTAAATTCTAATCTGGAAGTTTAAAAAATATACATTCACCACTTTTAACTAAACCTCATTCTATAGGTGGAATTGTCGAGTGTGAGCTTAAAGGTCAAAGGACAAAGTAAATTCTGAAGGACCTTGATCTCACATGGGCAATGGAAGTCCCATGGAAGGAGCCAAGATGGTCTCTCTGTGAAGGATCAGAATGCTGATCAATGTTCATTGTGGATAAGAGCTATGTTCCCAGCTGAGCCCTAGGCCCAGGTCTACCAGATGTTTTCATTATTTGATCTCTAAGGTAAGGTTCTCACCCAGAGTTGTGATGGGTGGTAGCTCTCACTAGTCTCTATCTGGCCTCCAGGGTAATTCAGTTCAGTTCTTCTAGATATTTCTGTCCTCAGCATGGAGGCTCTCTTCTGCCTACTTAGTTCATTTGAGGAAGATAGTGAGTTTTTAAAAAAATCATGTAAGGGAAGGTAATTCTATTTAAGGCAGGACACCTTTGGCAGTCTAGTGGAGCCTATGCACCCCTTCTCAGAATACTTTTAAATGCATAAAATAAAATACATAGGATTGCAAAGGAAAACAATTATGCTGAAATAGTTATTAAAATAGTTTATAAAACAAGTAAACAAGGTCATAGACTCCAGGTTAAGAACCCCTGACTTAAGGGAAAGAAGAGAAATTTAATAGAGTAGAAAACTGATGAGCCACAGAGCATGAAAACTTTTTTTCTAAGATTACCCTTTCCTTAAATACTTAAAAAATATCAGGTTTTAGGGAAAAAAAATCTGTGTGGGTAATCCACCCATAATATTCGGATCACAACTACTCCAGATTTTGTGAGTTACTACGGCCAAAATATTCCTCTTTGATTGGTGGCCAACTTCATGATGAAAAACTCCTCCATGCCTAGCCAGGCTGCTCCTTGAGTGAGATGTACACAGTCCATTAGCTAGCCTGTACTTTCTAGATTGGTAGGAGAGGGAACAACTTTTGAGAACTTAGAATCACTTGCATGTCATGATGAGGCACTGAAGTACTTTTCATTGAGGAAGCCACTCCTCATTTGGCCCCAAAGGACTGGCATAGCTTTGTAGACTTCACTGATTCCTGTTCCCATGTAAGGAACATCTGATCCTGCTGTGTTTTAACTGACAATTGTGTTTACATGTGGTATTGGAAGTTAAAGAAGAAAGAGTTCCACACTGAGCAGGTTGGAGAGATAGTTTTGCTTTAGCAACTGATGAAAGGAAATGAAAAAACTGACTCTGGGGCTTGTCTGTGTGAGCTGGTCCTACTTGCGGACATTTTTTTTCAGTGCCTGGCTGGACTTCATGCTCCCCCAGGCAACCCACATCAACTTATAACAAATTACCTATCATAGGTCCCACTGATAGATAAGATCTTTTAAGGAGGTTGAGTAGTTATCAGTGCTGGCTATTTGCAGATCCTGCTGTGTTATCACTGGGGACAGGCAGGTTGTTCCTAAGGAAGTGGGCATGAACTTGAATTTCTTCTGTAAGTTATCGTGGGGCTGGGAGTATGGGGTATGACCTGCTAATGCACTTTCCTAAGTCAGTGCTCTGGTCCTGGAGAGTGACCCAGTTATGAAGTATTGTATGCAGGGAGCAATGGCATGTTGATTGGGAGTACCAAACATAGAAGCAGATTAATAGCTAAATGCAAAAACAAAATAGGAGAGCACATACCCTGAGCCATCAGAACTTAATGCCCCAAATAAAGCAGAATGGCATGCAAAAAAGAAACAACATAAAATGAAAAATATGTATATATTCTACAAATAACTGTCAGGATTATAAACAAACCAAGGACCTAGATTCCCCCAAAGTGTAGGCAAGAGAGGCCTTTGGTCAATATTACGTTAGACATACCCAACCCTGTACCCAATCAAGGGGACTATATGGATGGCTGTTGTAGTCTTGGGTTCCAGAGTCCTGGATACCCGAGGAGAAGTGTCTAAGGGTCAGAGGTTGAGCAGAGGAAGAATATGTGGGCCATAATGGACTGTGTAGTAGTTTCTCTAGTTAATTTCCATTGCATTTTCCTGCCTTGATCATGTTTCCAAAGACAGAAAATCTCTGCAACAGAAATGTTCTTTTTTGGGGGAGTCATGTAGCCAGGGGATTTTGTGGAAAGCTAGGAAGAGGCTATGGCAAAATGCAGCTACTCTGTTGTCTAAAGGAATGCTTTGGAATATTTTCATGCTTGCCTCCTTTCTGTCTCTTCTCCTCTAGTCCCCAATACATGGTTTTTGATATCATTCAATTTTCTCTTATTCAACACAACACATTTGACGAAATTAGTTACATAGCTCATCACACAAAGGTAGAATGGAAAGAAATCTAGACTTGGATGTCAAACGTTCTGGGTTTGAATCTCGGCTTTGTTACTTCCTATTTGTGTGGCCTCAAGTAACTAATTTAACCTTTCTGAGCTTCAGTTCTATAAAATGAGGAGGTTAACTGGAGCATCAGTAATATTGCTTCACACTTTAAAGCTTGAGATAACCCATTATAATACATTTATTAAGCTTCTTCTTAATGTAAGGTGTTATACAAGGCATTGAGACTGCAAGGAATTTATAATCTAATAAAGGGAATGAGATTACGTACTTGATAGAAAGTGTTTTCTGAAAATCTGAGGAGGGAGAAGTCACTTACAATTGGGAAGATCTGAGAAAACTTCATAGAGAAGGTTATGCCTGACCAGCTTGGGCCTTGAAGGAAGAAAGGGACTTCAATAGGTGGGAGATAAGGAAGGAATCTGTTTCAGACATGGCAGAAAAACCTTTGTGAATCCATGGAGGCAGGAGAGGGGATGATGATGCTGAGGAATACCTAGTAATCCAGCTCTGTTGGAATATAGATTATGTGAGAGGGAAGACTGAGAAATGAGCTTTTGGGGAAATTTTAGAGGTTATTTTTATGGAAATGAAGTTCACAAGTCAAATACAGTCTACTAACAACTTATATAAATATGCTAGGTATCCTCCCACTAGTTGTGGCCATACTGTTTTTCCTATTGGTATAGTTGGATCTATCCCATCACCATTGTCATTGACTTCTCCTTGATCTGTCAAATCCCTATGCTTCTATCAGAGTGAGGTATGATAAAAATTGGATGGGGGTGGGAAGAAGAAGGGAGTTAGAATGAAATGGAAGGATACCTTGAAGAAATAAGACTACAGAGAACCTAGATGGGGTAACAGCTCTGTGGGAAGAGAGAAAGTGGCAGGAACTGGTAACACCATCTTTGTATATGTGTCCATGCTGTTTCTTATTTCTGGAATGCCTTCCTCTTTTATCTCCTCCTGACGAAATTACAACCATCCTTCAAGGACCATCTTAAATGCCATCAAGTTAACCCTGGTTTACCTGCCCTGCCCAGTCCTATTTCCCCTCAAATCCAAAGCAATTTCTCCCTTCTCAGACCTTAGAACAGCGGCTCTCAACCTGTGGGTCATGACCCCTTTGGGGGTCGAATGGCCCTTTCACAGGGGTCGCCTAACACCATTGGAAAAAACATATTTCCGAACGTCTTAGGAACCAAGACATGGCTCCTCTATCTGTCTCCAGGCAGTCCACCCACATGCAGATATGCCCACATATGAGTATTAAGGGGTCCAGCATTAGGAAGGTTGAGAACCACTGCCTTAGAATATTTTGTTTTTGTTTGGAACATTGTCATTTCTGTATGTGCCATTGCCCCTAACAGATTGAAAGTTCCTTGACGGCAGGGAATGCATATTATTTTTCTTTGAACTTCTCCCAGTATCTGGTAACAATGCCTTGCATAAGACTGGACGCTTGATAAACACTTGTTGAAATGAAATAAGGGATGAGAAGGGGTCTAGCCAAGTGGGCATGGGGAAAGGAGGGTTAGCAGCAGGCTTTGTGTTGTCACTTATCATGGTTCCTTCTCATAGCAAGGACTTTACTATGTGTGTTGCCAGCTATATTCCGGGTCACAATGAGAACTGAATGATGAGGAAATCCTACATTCACAGGCCATATTTCCTTGATAAAAGACCCTAATGATGGCAAGGTAAACAAAACTCAAAGGTATAAAAAGAACATTCCCCACTCTCCCTCCCCCCTTACCTACCTAATATTGGGGACGTCCTCTTCTACAACCATGTCCGAAAGAAGAAAGTGGTGCCTTGCAATTAGGAAGCGGTTTATCACAGATTCTCTAACCTGGAGGAAAAGGTTTACTTGTAATTTTCTCAGTAAATTCATGATAACAATCCACATTTATACAGGACTTGAAGTTCTGAAAAGTAATTCAAGTCTTATTGCCATTTTACTGATTTTCTGGGAGATGAGGTGATACACGGCTAGTATGTGTTTGAGTTGATATTTGAACCTAGGTGTCCTGCCTCGAAATACAGCACTTTATCTACTCCTTCATACTGCCTTATAGATTATTTTTTCCTTAGTAGTATTTTATTTTTTTTCCAATTACATATAAAGATGGTTTTCAACATTCATTTTTGTAAAATTTTGAGTTCCAATTTTTTTCCTCTTTCCCTCCCCAAGACAGCAAGCAATCTGATATAGATTATACATGTACAATCATGATAAATATATTTCTACATTAGTCATGTTGTGAAAGAAGAATCAGAACAAAAAGGAAAATCCATAAGAAAGAAAAAAAGTAAAGTGAAAATAGTATGCTTTGATCTGCATTCAGACTCCATAGTTCTTTTTCTGGATATGGTTGAGTCTTTTGGCATTGTTTAGGATCATTGTATTGCTGAGAAAAGCTAAGTTCATCATTCTTAACCATCCTACAATGCTACTGTTGCTGTTTACAATGTTCTGGTTCTGCTCACTTTACTCAGCATCAGTTTATGCAAATCTTTTCAGGTTTTTCTGAAATCTGCCTGCTCAATATTTCTTATAGCACAATATTTATTATATTCATATACCACAACTTGTTCAGTCATTCCCAAAATGATTGGCATTCCTTCAATTTCTAATTCTTCACCACTACAAAAAGAGATACTTTAAATATCTTTGTACATGTGGGTCCCTTTCTCGTTTTTATGATCTCTTTGGGATACATAGCTAGCAGTGGTATTGCGGGATGAAAGGGTATGCACAGTTTGGTTACCTTTTGGGTATAGTTCCAAATTGCTCTTCAGAATTATTTGATCAGTTCACAACTTCACCAACAATGCATTAGTGTTCCATTTTCCCCATATTTTCAACATTTATCATTTTCATTTTCTATATTAACCAATCTGATAGGTGTGAAGTGTTACTTCAGAATTGTTTTAATTTGCATTTCTCTAATCAATAGTGATTTAGAGCATTTTTTCATATGATTATAGACAGGTTTCATTTCTTCCCCTGAAAATTGCATGTTCATATCCTTTGACCATTTACCAATTGGGGAATGACTTGTATTCTTATAAATTTGACTCAGTTCTCTATATATTTTAGAAATGAAGACTTTATCAGAAACACTGGCCGTAAATATTGTTTCCCAGATTTCTGCTTTCTTTCTAATCTTGGTTACGTTGGTTTTGTTTGTACAAAATCTTTTTAATTTAATGCAATTAGAATGATTCATTTTGCATTTCATAATGTGCTGTATGTCTTGTTTGGTCATAGTAGATTATTATTTTAAAATGCACTACAGATTATTATTATAATAACATTTAAAATTTGGTGTGACTCCAAAAGCCCCTCTCCTACGTATCTAACTTAATGCCTAATTATATGTGAGCATAATAATCAAAATGAAATTTTAATCCTGAACTTTTAAGTCCATTTTTAAAATCAGTTAATAATTATTCCTATGATATAGGGATCCCCAAGATTTTTTGTGGTGGGCAACTACTTTTAATCTTTAATATGTAGACAGTGATTATGGTAAAATAAATTAATTGGGTCAGGGGTAGGGAGGAGATGGATGGAAGGGAAGAAAGGGTATGTTTTATGCATCTGCAAGAAAATCCACAAATGCTGCCGTGAAAGCATAGGGGGACAGTGTCTGAAAGATAACAAATGGAGAGAGAATTTGAAGTGTTTGTAATATACTATATTATTACCTTATCAGATAGAAGAAAGAGATGATGAATTCCTATAGCAATTCATAAAATGGGCATGGAGCCAAAGTATAGTAGTGATAGAGACTTTAATTAGCTGAACATCTGCTATATCTTACTCTGCTAAAATCTTGACTGTGCCTTGCTGACAATTCCATATCTCAGAAGGCAGAGGAAGTAATGAGAGAAACTACTACAGTAGAATTAATTCTGACCAATGAGATTGGTAAAATGGAATTGATGAGAGCCTTTGGGAAAAAAGAGACTTATTTATTTTTTTAAAGGATTTTGATAACCTAACAAGAGAGAGTCCTGGAGGCAGTGTGATATTCATTCACTCTTGATGTTAGAAGTACAGATTGCAATGATTTCAGAGAAATGAGAGGCATGACTCCCTGACCTGAGACAATAAAAGGAAAAGGGGCTCAAGAGGAATGGGAACCCTTCAAAAGTAAAATTCTGTCAATATCATCAATGCTGCTCTCAATGAGGAAGAAAAGTCTAAGCATTCAAACTCTTTTCTTTTCTCTCCCTGATCTTGGCAATTTCATCAACTGCCTTGGATTTTATTATCAGTTCTATGAAAATGGTTTCCAGGTCATCTAGCCCTAGTCTCTTTACTGAACTACAGTCCTACATGAACAACTACCCATGGGATATTTCAAACTAGGTATCAAAGAGACATTAGTCAAATTCAAAATATCCAAAAACAAAACTCATTATCTTTCCCTTCAAATTCACCCTTCAACAAACTTCCCTATTTCTGAGACACAACTGCTGGAGAAATCCTACATTCTTCTAGTTTCCCAAGTGTGCATCCTTAGAAATATTCTTGACTCTCCACTCTCCCTCATCTCACATCTTCAACCAGTTGCCAGATCTTGCTATTTCTACCTCCATGACTTCTGTTCATCCCCATAGCTTCATCCACAAGGCCATCACTCTGATTTGGGACTTTATCATGTCTTGGCTACACAACTGCAATAGCTTCTTAATTGCTTTAATTTCTTCAAGTCTTTGCTCTCTCTAATTTATCCTTCACACAGAGGCCAAAATGATATTTCTATTTATTTATTTATTTATTTATTTATTTATTT
>JAQQSW010014934.1:0-12000 GCA_028646575.1 Pseudocheirus occidentalis | reverse complement strand
TTCATTTCTTTGTAACCGTTTAATAGTATCTTGGTTTCTCATAAAGTCATTAGCTTCTACTTGCTCCACTCTAATTCTGAAGGAATTATTCTCTTCAGAATGCTTTTGAGATTTTTTTTTCCATCTGGGAAATTTGACTTTTTAAGTCATTTTTCTCCTCATTGGCTTTCTGGGCTTCTTTTGCCCAGATCTATTTTTTAAAGTGTTGTTTTCTTCAGTCAGGTTGTTGACTCTCTTTTCATGATTTTCTCACATCATTCTCATTTCTCTTCCCATTTTTTCCTCCACTTCTCTTATTTGTTTTTCAAAGTCTTTTTCAAGTTGATGTATAGCTTTTCGGCATTCTTCCAGTGTCTTGGAAGCATTTGGTGTGGGAGTTCTGACTGTGTTGTCTTCCTCCTCTTCCATGCTTTAAAAGGATTCTAGAGTTTTATTGCTGTTCTTATGTTGCTTCCTTTTCCTCATGCTGGCCAGTCAACTAATTGGTTGGGTTTTTAGCTTTGTGGAACTCTGCTCCAGGAGGGAAAGCTCTGTTCCAAATACCTGGGGTTTTCACAGCTGCCAGAGCTATTAGGGGGGTGTTGCAGCCCCCACCAGCTTTGGCTTGCTGAAAGTGCACCCCAGGACCCCCACCCAAGACCACGATCTGGATCTAGGCTGCTCAGTGCAAGAGCACTTGGCCATGATCAATTGACTCAGCCCCCCTATGGGGTCTGCAGGCCAGGGGCTCTGAAGCAGCCCAGTTGGGGCAGCTGCTGGTTACAGCAGTTCCTGCCCTTCCCCCACTGCTTCCTTGCCCTGGGGGCAGATTGGCCAAACTGCTTTTCCTTCCCCAAATTAAGTTTCAATGTTTCACTTTCACTGACCATCTCTAATCCTGGTTTGCTACATGTGAAGATCTCTTCAGGTGCTGTAGATCTTCTCTGGAGTACACTCATGCTGTGGCTTGGGAGGCTCGGCTCCTCCTGACCACCCTTGGGCCTGGCCAGGGTTTTGGTCTCGGGCTGAGCTGGTCTTAGCTCCCGGCCTTCCGGCCTGCTGGATGAGCCCCTCCTGCTAAACTGCCTTTCTCTAATCCTTGTTTTTCACGCCTTGGTAGTTGCTCAAGGTGCTGTAGATATTGCCTCTTGTAGACTGGCTGTGGCTCAGCTCAGCTCCTCCCGACCACCCTAGGGCCTGGCCTGGCTGTGTTTCCATTTCAAGCTGGGCTGGCCTCGGCTCCCGGCCTGCCACGATGAGCCCCTGCTGCTGAGCTGCCTTTAGCAAGAGATGTGTTTTCTGTATTTTTGTGAGTTTGAGAGTCCTAGAATTTGTCTGTGATCATATTTTATGGGTATATAGGGTGGTGTGTGGGAGCTGCGGAACCTTGCTGCTTTTACGCCACCATCTTGGCTCCATCTGATCTTTTTCAAAAACATTGAAAATTTACCTCTCAATTCCCTTAAAAACTGGAATAAGATGCCTATTATAGTTTCTCTTTATGTTTCTTCTTTATGTAGCATCTTTAGGGGATGGCTCAGTGGGAGAGACTAGAATGATGTTCTAATGTATCCAATATGTATCTGAATCCAGATGTTGTAGCTTCACCATCATTTATGGTTAAAGAAACTTGTTAGAGAAGCAGGAAATTCCATGAGCTTCCAGCACAACCACCTCCAACACCTGTAAAATATGACTCAAAATAAATTTTAGAGCTATAGAACCCACAAAACAATAGAGAGAAATAAATCTCCTGCTAAAGCCAGCCTGGAAGGCTGACTGGAAAGGTCTATCACACAGGGCTGGTCATGGAGCACAGTCCTATTTGAGCCACCCCAAGGCTGGGAAGCTCCAACCAGCAGCCCAGACTGGCCGGAGCAGACTTCATGAGAGTGAATCACCAGCAGCTGTGGCAGGTTCCAGACTTCACAACCCATAAACGCCAAAGAGAAAGTAAAAGGTCAGTAGGGAACCCTTTTTGAACTGCGTGACATAAGAGCACGACCAGGCCCCTGCCCCCAGGGCTAGAGGTGACTAACTCAAATGGCAAAAGAGACCCAAAAAGCTAACAAAGGGAAGGCTTAAAAATCTGAATTGCCCACCTGGAAAAGAAATTTTAAAAACTCACTGAAAAGAATAATTCCTTCAAAATTAGATTGAAGCAAATGGAAGCTAATGACTTTATGAGAAATGATGATATTATTAGACAGATCCAAACAAATGAAAATAATAGAAAGCAATGTGAAATATCTCATTGGAAAAACCACTGACCTGGAAAATAGATCCAGGAGAGACAATTTAAATATTATTGGGCTACCTGAAAGCCATGATCAGAAAAAGAACCTAGAAATCATCCTTCAAGAAATTCTTAAGGAAAATTGCCCTGATATTCTAGAACTAGAGGGCAAAATAGAAATGGAAAGAATTCAATGATCACCTCTTAGAAAAGATCCCCAAAAGAAAAGAAAACTCCTTAGGAATATTATAACCAAATTCCAGAGTTCCCAGGTCAAGGAGAAAATATCACAAGCAGCCAGGAAGTAACGATTTGAGTATGGTGGAAACTCAATCAGGATAACACAAGACCTAGCAACTTCTACATTAAGTGATCAAAGGGCTTGGAATACAATATCCCAGAGATCAAAGGAGCAAGGATTAAAAACAAGAATCACCTACCCAGCAAAACTGAGTATAATGCTTCAGAGGAAAATATCGTCATTCAATGAAATAGAGGACTTTCAAGCGTTCTTGATGAAAAAAACCAGAGCTGAACAGAAAATTTGACTCTCATATATAAGAAGCAAGAGAAGCATGAGAAGGTAAACAGTAAAAAGAAATCATAAGGAACTTTAAATTAAAGTTGAACTATTTACATTCCTACATGGAAAAACAATAATTGTAACTCATGAGACTTTTCTTAATATGAGGATAGTTGAAGGGAATATATATGTGTGTGTGTATATATAAACATATATATATATATATGTTTATATAGGAGGGTGTATGTGTGTATAAGTACACATGTGAGTATGTGTATACATGTGTACATGTATACATAGAAGGCACAATATCAGTTGAATAAGAAGTGATGATATCTAAAAAAGAAAATTACGAGGTGAGAAAAGAATATAATGAGAGAAAGAGATGGGGAGAGATAGAATAGGGTGAATTATCTCATATAAAAGAGGCAAGAGACAACTGTTACAATGGAGGGGAAGAACAGGAGGGCAAAAGGGAAGGGATTAACATTACTCTCATTGAATTTGGATTAAGGAGGGGATAATATCTACACTCAATTGGGTATCTTACCTTACAGGAAAGTAGGGGGGGGAAAGTGGGGATGATAGAAGGAAAGGCAGATTGGGATGGAGGGTAGTTAGAAGCATACACTTTTGAAAAAGGACAGGGTCAAAGTAGAAAACAGAATAAGTAGGAGGGGATAGGATGGAGGGAAATATAGTTAGTCTTTAACAATAATCTACTATGGACATGTTTTGCATAACTACACATGTACAACATATCTTGAGTTGCTTATCTTCCCAGAGGGAGTGTGTGAGGTGGGAAGAAGTGAAAGAATCTGGAAATCAACGTTTTAAATACAAATATTTTAAAAAATTGTCTTTTACATGCAACTGGGAAATAAGATATTATTATTTTATCAGACACTGGGGTATAGAATTGCCCTACTAGAAAGCTGCGGTGGTATGGGGGAGGATAGAAAAGAGAGCAGATTGGGGGAAGGGGTATTCAGTAGCCTTGCTGTTTTGGGGTGGGGGTAGGTGAAAGACAGGGAGAAAGTTTGTAACTCAAAATCTTGTGGAAATAAATGTTGAAAACTAAAAATAAACAAAGAAAAAAAGAAAATGAAGGACAAACAACAAAAATAAAAAAAGAACTTCTTACAAAAATCTTTATAGAGATTTTATATTTTTATGTATAAGACACAGGCAGGATTGAGAAAACTGATCTAATTGCCCTACTCCATTTCAAGTAAGTGATACCTTTAATGAGATGAAAATGTCTCGATTGTTCAGTCAAATATTCTTGAATAAGTACAGAAAAATTCCTTGATCAATAGAAGTGACACAGCACAGGAAATTCGTTTGAAATGTCTGAAGAAACTTGGTCCCTCCTAAGGTGTCACTTATAAAATATCTGGCCATCTTGGGGAGAGTTGAGGAAGAGAGAAGGAATAAGCATTCATATAGCACCTAATATGTACCAGGAACTGTGTTAAGTGCTTTTTTTACTAATACTATAGAATGTGATTCTCACAACAACCCTGAGAGGTAGGTGCAATCTTCATCCCCATTTTATAGTTGAAGATACTGAGGCTGACAGCAGTTAAGTGACTTGCCCACACCACTTTTAAGTGTCTGAAGTCAAATTTGCACTCAAGTCTTCCTAATTCCAGGCTCAGCTCTCTATCCATTACTCTACCAGCTGCCTCTGAGGGATTTAAACAAGAGGCTAGGAAAGAAAGTTTCATCTTAACCTCTGAAAAGGAATAGATTAGGGAGGCGAGAAGGAGTAGTAGCCCACTCTTCTGTCTTTTTCCTTCACCACCCCTCGCCTGGAGTAGAAGATCATAAAATTTGTAAGTCCAGGGTTCTTCCCATCTTCTCATCAGCATCCTACCAACTGCTGGCCATAGTGTCTGAATCAGGAGCTGAGAAAAGACTGGCTACAATGTGGGAAAGTGGATTCATAGCTTCATAAGAGCCCAGCAAAATGGTGACACCATACCTAAGGGGAAGTTCATGAATACCCCACAAAGGGGAGAAAAGGACATTCTACAACCAGAAGCTGAGTTACTTTTCTGCCATGTCTGCTCTCTAAGCTTGAGCCCACTTTCCCCAGGACTCAAATGTATTTGTAGGAGCATGTGCCACAGACTTCTGGGAGGATGTTTTATGTCACCTATTTTTTCTATACCATCTTAGAAATTTTCCTCTTCTAAAAACAAATGGAGACTAGTTGACTAAATAACATCGGCTGATAATCTCAGGAGGAAGCACACCAGTGGAGTCTTGTGAACTATCCAACATTAGAGAAACAATGTCCCAATCACTCAGGACCCTGAAGGGATGTGGTAGGAAACTCTTAGGACCAACTGATCAGTGTGAGTGGAGGTTGACAGAGTTGCTCTAACACTACATCTATTTGTTGTCATCCTTCCAGGTACAGTCTTAAATGCTCTTGTGATGTGCTTGTGAAGCTTTCTTTAAATGTATTTTCCCCTGAACTACTTCTCACAAAGTTATTCGGATACTGCTCATAACCTTCCACCATCATATCATGTAAGATCTTACAGATGAGTTCCTACATTATACTGGTGCTGTCCTAGGCTTTCATATCTCTCTATTTGATAAGAAGATAAAATAATCGCTTTAAAGTTTAATTCATAAGGTTGCTATTATGAAATGATATTGTGTTCATGAAAGTGTTTTGAAAACTATATGTTGCTTTCTGAATTTGAGATATTATTGCTGTTGCTGTTTTTATAGTAAATTCCTGCTCTGAATACAAATCACCTCATGGGGGTGATGCCACGATGTGTGACTAAGAGAAGCAAACTGTTGAGTTGTTGTTTGTCCTTCATCTTTGAAAAGTACTGATGGTGACCTTATGAAGTGACTTGTGTGAACTAAGTTTAAAGTGAGGTGGAGTTGTACAAAGCCGGCAGTCTCACTCTCTCTTCCAGAGTCATCAAAGTATGGTGTCAAGAGAAATGTCGAGATGAGCGCTGGTGGCTGGCAAGAGTTGGAGGACCTTGGCATCTTCAATGTCTGATCAAGCTCTAAGCACTCCATAGCACCTGCTTCAGCTGCCTTTATGGTGGTTGGAACAAATTGTTCTCATCCCCCAATGCTGCTGGGGGACATCTTCACATACTTGGAGTGGATATCCCCCAAATTCACTGACAGGCTTGAGACCTGTCAGTTACCCTCAACCAAGGGATGGCCACTTTATTTTGGGGTTATTACCTCACTCTAAATGAGAACCCAAAAAGATCTTAGCCTAAAAGAGCCAGGGTCTCCCACTGCATCCTGGGTCATCTCCAGTCCTCCTGATGAGTATCTGGTCACTGGGTCCAGATGGCTCTGGAGGAGAAAGTGAGGCTGGTGACCTGGCACAGCCCTCCCTTGCTCAAATCAAAGTCAGCTACAAGTCACATCATCACCTCCCTGATGCCATGGTCTTCTTCAAAAATAGACAAACACAACCACCACAACAACCCTCAACCAGGTTTAGCCCCTCTGCAGAGCAGGTTTTTATCAGGGTGTGGCTGCTACACATACTAAGGCATCTAGGAGCCTGAAGTGAGAGTCAAGTACAAGGGAGATAATTATCCTGCTCTATTTTGTCTTATTAGAACATGTTTGGAGCATTGCGTTCAATCCTGGGTGCTACATTTTCAGATGGATTTTGTCATTCTGTAGCATGTTCAGACAAGGAGATCCCATAGGTATAAGAGGACTGGAGTACGTGTCAGGTCACAATAGCCAGGGGAGGAAAAGGCTTAGGGGTGGGGACAATGCTAGTTGTCTTGAAGTATCTGAAGGGTTATCATGCAGAAGTATTAGAGCTATTCTTGGCCACAAAAAGCCAAGAAATGGGCTAAAGATTGCACAGAGGAAGATTTCAGCCAGATGTAAGCAGGGGTCTGCTAGAAAATGTTTAACAAACAGCTCTGGGGTGGGGTGGGGGGAATGCATATAAGATACACAATTAAATTTAATCTACATTATTAAGATTTTCTCTATCCCTTCTTCAAATTTAGATAATCAAGAAATAATAAATCAAGCCCTGAATGATAGTGAGGTGTAACTGCTCACACAGAAAGTTTAAGTGGCTCTTGTGAGCCAACCTGACTCCAGCTCACCCCTAGAAATGAGTACTTTATATCTAATTTTCTGAAATTTAGAAGCTTCCCAAAGGTGAACGGGATTCCTCAGGATAGAGTGGGTTTGTCTGAATTTGAGATCTTTGAGTAGAAGCTATTTCGAGGGATTTTGAAGAAGAGATTCTTAGTAAGGTAAGACTTGGACTAGATGACCTCTGAGGTCTCTTCCAAATCTTAGATTTGGTGATACTTTGACGTTGAGTTCCTAAAGGTCTTGTCAAGCTCTGGAACTTCCTACACAGATGAAAAAGTTCTGGGAAATAGCTTGGTGTTGGCATATTGGCCAAGGCTCTGTCTAGCTAAGTTCATAGAAGGTTTTCACTGGAAGATTGTTCCCCAACTATGTGCTGAAGTAGATAGGGCTCTGGGCCTGGAGTCAGGAAGACTAATCTTCCTGAGTTCAAATCTGGCCTCAGACACGTAGTATCTGTGTGACCCTGGACAAGTCACTTAATCCTGCTTGCTTCAGTTTCCTTGTCTGTAAAATGAACTAGAGAAAGAAATGGCAAAACCACTTCAGTACCTTTGCTAAAGAAAACCCCAGATGGGACTAGAGAGTCAGACAAAACTGAAATGCCTGAACAACGACAACACAAAGTGGGAAATCATACGTCTTTTCAAGTATTTAATTAGTATTATCTGTCACACATTAGGTTGTTGCAGTGTGTGACACCATCTATACTTTACACACTGAACTCTGTTCAGTTTGTCCAACTTTGGATAATGGCATGAATAAAACACCTTCTACTTACGTGGTAACTCGCTCATGTTGTGCCACATTTTGTACTTAAATAGATCCTCAAATATATACTTTTAGGATCATAGAAACCACAAAGAGGCAGGAAGAATCTAGAAGTCAGTCTACAAGCATTTATTAAGTGCTACTACATGCCAGGGGCTTTGAAAAGCTGCTTTAGCCAGTAAACATTTCATCTCCTTGCCAAGTAGAGAGATATGGAAGCCAAGCACAGCACCAATTTAGAGTGTCAGCTTATAAAACACGTGTGAAGTCTTACAGAAGACGATGCTGAAACATTAAGTGTAATACTCAAAGATATCTGTGATCTCATCCATTTGAACGTTCCTTCCAATAGTACAGATTGCAACTCAGCTACTCCTGCCCATCCTGTGTGAAGTTTGTCCATGTCCTTCCTCCCCTTAGTTCAGCACAGGAAGGCCATCCAACATGCTACCTCCTCCTTCCTTTTCTTCTACATTTCAGGAATCCCAGTCGAGCATTCAGGCTATCATTTCACGTCCTTGCAACCTGGCTGGCCGGTTTTCTATTCCCATTGGACGTTTTTCTCTGAAATCTTTTACCTCTTTCTTGTTAAGTTCCTCATAAGTTAACTATCATAATCTGCCTCTCTAGCATATTCTGTGTGATACTCATTTTTTAAATCTTTGAAATATTCAATAGAAAATAAAATTAAAAATAGAAAAATATAATAATTGAATGCTTTAAAAATGACAAGAAGTGGTAGATGGAAAAGAATTGCAGAAAACTTGGCAAGAGACAAAATTAAGCCAGATCTTCCCAAAAGTATTTAAGGATGCAACTGGAAGAACAACAAACAGATGAAAAATGTTAAAGATCTGCCAAGATTTTTACAACGATCTATTTTCTCCATCAAGAGCAGTGGAGCCACTATATTTGGCTTTTAAAACCATAATTTGTCATGTGTTGTATAAGAAAATAGGAATGGTATTAAAGAAAAAAACTGGTAAGCAGCTGGACCAGAACAAGTATACATAGAAGAGGCTGATGCTGGAGATGACACAGTTTTAATAAAAATAATAACAGTTGATATTTAGATAGCGCTTTACAAATATTATCTTATTTGAGCTTTACAACAACTCTAGAAGTTAGGTGCTATTATTATCCTATTTTTACAGGCAGATAAATTGAAGCACACAATGTTAAATGACTTGCCCAAGGTCATACAACTGGTAGATGTCTGAGACTGAATTTGAACTCAAGTCCTCCTAACTCCAAGCCCATCCTCTGTCTACTCAGGACACCTCTAGGCCTCATTTTTAAGGACACTGAGGCTGATTCCCTTACCTGAGAAAGGGAGGATGCTAGATCTTTGATTTAAAAAAATCATAGATTTTAGTTATTGTTATGAGTAAAGTGTTAAAAATATCAGTAACTATTAATACTTGTGCCTCTTTTTCATCTCTACAAAATATTTATGAGAATAATCTATCCATACGCTAAAGGCATCCTTGATGAAATATAAAAATGGAACAGTTTGACTTTTGAAACTGATATTCTTCAGTAGATTATTGTAATGCAACAACTAGGAGAGAATAAGTGTACAGTGCTATACTGTGTTTATTGTTTGCTGACTAAAAGTATTTTGATTTGGTAGAAAGTATGTTACGTTACAGGGTAGGGTAGTGGGTAGAGCATCTAGCCTGAAGTCAGGAAGTCCTGAGTTCAAATGTGACCTCAGACACCTACTATCTGTATAACCCTGGGCAAGTCATGTAACCTCTATTTGCCTCAGTTTCCTCAACTGAAAATGGGGGATAATAATAGCATCTACCTTCCAGGCTTGTTGTGAAGATCAAATGAAATAATAATTATGTGGTACTTAACCCAATGTCTGGCATATAGTAGCTACCATTTAAATATTGGCTACGATTATTGAAGGCTCCAAATCAAATGGCACGTTTCCCATGTGTATATCAAATCATAAAATATTCATTGAAATAGGGCACCAAAAAGATAACTTTCTTTTAAAACCCTGTTATTATGATTAAGATAATCATAAAGTAGGACAATGTATGATCATAAACCATGTTGACCATTTTCATAAAGGATGCTGAGAGCAAATCCTTCCTATATGTCTTTTTAAAGATGGTATATTAAATCTCATTACAATTGTATTAATATTACTTAAAAATGAGTATATTAAACTTTAGAGTATTAAAGTGTCCCGTTTGAAATCTAGAATTACTTAAAAGTTTGACCTAACCATCCATATAGGAAAAGCCACATGGATGAAAACCGTCTATCATCCAGATAATATTATATAATTTAGTGGACCATCTGCAGAGTTTATGCAGAAAAATATTATATATAATATATATGAATACATTATGTATACATGTATATATTATGTATATGTGTGTATATTTTATCTATCTTGAATAGACATTGCAGATAGACAACAAATTGGACCAATAACTAAAGAGAAGGGGTGGGAGTAGACTGTATTATTTTTGGGCAGTGGTTCAGAACTTTTCGTGACTCCAAGTTTCTCCCTGAAATCAAGAACCCTCTTTTTTTTAAACACAAATATTCTTTTGGTGATGCCATATGGCGACAAATCATGTAGTACCCCAGTGTCTGAAGAAATAAAATTGAGCATCCTCCAGAGGGAAATGGAGAAATGCATGGTAAATAGGAAGAGCTTCAGTACAATAAAACCAAAAGCTTGCACAGTAGAAACATACATGTAAAGGAGAAGCTGCATCAGAATAGGTGGTGAGTCAACCATTTAGCAAGAGCATGAGATCCCAGGCAAACAGCTTGTGTTGCCACATGACTGATTAAGAGAACTGAAGGTCACAAGCATGTTGTCTGGACCCACTTGTAAAGGTCTTAGAAGAGGGCAGAGACAAGAGTCATATAGTTTGAGAAAGCATGATCTGTACTCTTGGAGAGAGAAGCTGCTTTCATGAAGTGACAGGTCTATCAAACTACTGAAGAATTATAGATTTAAAGCTGTTATGGGCATTACTCATAGGGGATATCCAGGACTCAGCTTGTATCTGGAGAGCTGATGGTTAAATTTTCATTGCAACCATTAACTCCTCAGAACTTGGCAAACACTACAAATCAAAACTTGATTTATTGTTGTATTGATTGACTGGTTAGAAAACTGATGAAGACAATATTGATTAAGAAGGTTAAAAGTGTACCAAGTTCACTCCCCCCCCCCCACAAAAGCTCCAGCAGCTGCAAAAACCCCAGCGATTTGGAACAGAGCTTTCCCCTTGGAAGCAGAGTCCACAAAGCTGAAAAAAAAAACCCAACCAATTAATTGACTGGCCAGCATGAGGAAAGGAAGCAAAATAAGAACAGCAATAAAACTCTAGAATCCTTTTTTGTGGACAAAAAGGACCAAAGCATGGAATGGGAGGAAGACAACACAGTCAGAACACCCACACCAAATGCTTTCAAGATACTTGAAGAATGCCTAGAAGAGGGGGGTGGAGCCAAGATGGTGGCGCAGAAGAAGCAAGGTCCCACAGCTCCCACACCACCACCATAAACACCCATAAAATATGAGCGCACACAAAGTCTAGGAAAGTCTAGGACTCTCAGACTCACAAAAATACAGAAAACACATTGCTTGCTGAAGGCAGCTTTGCAGCAGGGACTCATTGCGGCAGCCGGGAGCAGAGGCTGGCCCAGCCTAAAGTTACGACTGCGGCCAGGCCCTGGGTGGTGGGAAGGAGCTAAGCTGAGCCATGCCTCAGCCAGTCTGCAGAGGAGAGGATCTACAGCCTCCAGCACCTCCACATCTACCAAGGCATGAGGAATGGGGACAGGAGAGGAGCAGCTTGCACCAGAGCAGAGACCGACCCAGCCCAAAACTGCAGCCACGGCCAGGCCAGGCCCCAGGGTGGCCAGGAGGAGCTGAGCCTCCCAAGCCACAGGTTGAGTCTACTTCAAAGAAGATCTAAAGCACCTGCCTGAGGGGATCTTAAAATCGTCAGAGATGGTTTTTCATCTGGGAAACTTTGAAAATTAATTTGGGGGAAGAAAAGCAGTTGGGCCAATCTGCCCCCGGGGTAAGGAAGCTGTAGGGGAAGGGAACTGCTGGAACCAGTGGAGGCCCCCACTAGGCTGCTTCAGAGCTCCTGGCCTGCGGACTCAGCAGGGGGGCTGAATCAATTGATCAGGGTCAAGTGCTCTTGCCTTGAGCAGTCTGGATCCAGATCGTGGTCTTGGGTGGTGGTCCTGGGGTGCGCTTTCAGCAAGCCAAATCTGGAGAGACTTGCAACACCCCCCCAATAGCTCCGGCAGCTGGGAAAACACCAGTGATTTGGAACAGAGCTTTCCCCCCTGGAAGCAGAGTTTCACAAAGCTAAAAAAA
>JAQQSW010014933.1:0-12000 GCA_028646575.1 Pseudocheirus occidentalis | reverse complement strand
TTTTTTTAACATTTTACTAGAAATATTAGCTATAGAAATAAGACAAGAAAAAGGAAATGGAAGGAATGAAATTATACAGTGAAAGAATAAAACTATCACTCATTGCAGATATGTTATATTTAGAAAATCCCAGAGAATCAACTAAAAAACTAATTTAAATTATCAAAAACTAAGCAAAGTTGCAGAATATAAAATAAATCACTAGAAATTATCAGCATTTCTATATATGATCAATAAAACTCAACAGCAAGAGACAGAGTAATTCAATCTAAAATAACAATGGATATTACAAGTTATTTAGAATTTTATCTGCCAAGACAAACTGAGAACCTATTTGTACACAATTACAAACTACTTTTCATGGAAATAAAAACAGATTAAAACAACTAGGGGAACATTAATTGTTCATGGGTAAGCCTAGAAAACATAATAAAAGTGATAATTCTACCCAAATTAATTTGGTTATTTATAGTACAATACCAATAAAACTATCAGAGAATTATTTTATAGACCTAGAAATAATAGTAAAAACATTCATTTGGAAGATAAAAAAGCAAGAATAACAAGAGAATCAGTAAAAGCAAATGTGAAGGAAGGTAGCCTACCAGTACCAGATTTCAAACTATATTACAAAGTAGTAATCATTACAGAATCTGGTACTGGCTAAGAAATAGAGTGGTAGATCTGTGGAACAGATTAGGTATACAATACACAGTAGTAAATGACCACTGTAATGTAAAGCTTGATGAAAACCAAACATCCAATATTTGGGGGTAAGAACACAAAACATTAAATAAAAATTTGGGGGGAAAACTTAAAAGCAGTTTGGCAGAAACTAGGCACAGACCAACATTTTACAGCATATATCAATATAAGGTTAAATGGATAAATGATTTAGAAATGAAAAGGAATATCATAAGTATATTAAGGGAGTAGAGGAAAATGTACATGGCAGATCTAGGAATAAAGGAAGATTTTACAACCAAACAAGAAAGAGAACACATCACAGGATGTAAACTTGATAGTTTTGATTACATGAAATCAAAAGGCTTTTGCCCAAACAAAATGAATGCAGCCAAAATTAGAAGGAAAAGAGAAAACTTGGAGCGGGGAGGGGTGGAAGTTAAAGCTAGTTTCCCTGATAGCTACCTCTTTTCTTAAGTATATAGGGAAATGAGTCAAATTTGTAAGCGTTATTCCCCAAATGATGAATGGTCAAAGGATAGGAATAAGAAGTTTTCAGAAGAATAAATCGAAGCTATCAGTTTAGGGGGAAAATGTCTCAAAACATTTCTGATTAGAGAAATGTGAATGGGGGGGTGGAGTCAAGTTCATGGAGTAAAAGCATGAACTTGGCATGGGCTCTGCTCCAATCACTTCCAATACCTGTAAAAAAAAATGACTAAACAAATTTTAGAGCTACAGAACTCACAAAGTGACAGAGAGAAGCACATTTCCTACTGAAGGCAGCCTGGCAGGCCAACAGGAAGGGTCTATCACACCACACTGGGAGCTGAGCACAATCCCATATGACCCACACAGTTTCAGCCCCAGCATGGCCCCAACCGCTGGTGGCCAGAGCAGACTTCAGGAGAGTGAATCACCAGCAGCTGTGGTGGTTTCCAGACTTCTCAACCCATAAACACCAAAGAGAAAGTAAAACGTCAGTGGGGATCTCTGTTGGAACCCAGTGAAGGAAATGTGTGGTCAGGCTCCTGCTCCTGAGGTGAGAAGTGGTGGAGGCACAGCAGCAGCTGCCTTCAGAGCTCCTGGCCTGCAGAGTGAAGGGGGACCAAGTGACCATTCAGAGGGTAATCATTCTTACTTTAACCTGCTTGCATCTGGATTGTGGTCTTGGGTGGTGGTCTTAGGGTATGTGGCCAGTGTGCCAGAGCTTGTGGGGGCTATAGAGAAGGCACCCTCCTAATAGCTCCAGCAGCTGTGAAAACCTCAAGATTTTGGGACAAAGCTCTCTCCTTTCTGGAAGCAGAGTTCTATCATGGCAAAGAGCTCAAAGGTCAAGTAATTCACCGGCAAGATGAGCAAGCAGAGAAAGCACTGTCAGACTATAGAATCCTTGTTTAGGGACAAAAGGGATCAAGCCATGGCACAGGAGGAAGACAGGGAAGTTAGAACTACTGAATCAAGGGCTTGCAAGAAAAATATGAACTGATTACAGGTCATGGAGGAACTTAAGAAGGATTTTGAAAATGAAATATGAGAGGTGGAAGAAAAACTAGGAAGAAAAATGAGAATGATGCAAGAAAGTCATGAAAAGCAAACAAAATGCAATTGAAAACAACTTTGAGATATTACCTCATATAGATCATATTGGCTACCATGACAAAAAAGAGGAAAATGACAAATGGAAGAAAAGATGTTAAAAAAAAATTGGACACCAATACATTGTCAATGGAGTTGCAAACTTGTCCAATCATTCTGTAGAACATTTTGGAACACCAAATGAGTATAAGACTATACATACTCTTTCACCCCACTAGGTCTGTATCTCAAAGAGATCAAATAAAAGGGAAAGGGATCCATTTTTAAATTTAAAAATATTTAAAGCAGTTCTTTTTGTGGCGACAAAGAATTAGAAATTGAGGGAATTACCATCAATTGGGCTGAAAAAGTTATGATACATGGTTGTGATGGAATATTATTGTGCTATAAGAAATGACAAACAGGACAATTTATGAGAAATTTGAGAAGACTTATGGGGACCCATGCAATGGGAAATGAACAGAACCATGAGTTATTGTACATAGTAAGAGGAATATTGTAAGCAAAATCCACTGAGAAAGACTTGGCTACTCTTATAAAGACAATAACCTGGACAAGTTCAAAGGACCATGATGAAAAATTCAATGTACCTCTAGAGAGAACTGATAAACTCTGAATTCAGATTGAAGCTGACTTTTCAAACTCTATTTTGTTTTTTCCTTTTATTTGCATTTTCTCTTGCATCATGGTTAATACTGAAATATGCTTTTCATGACTTCAAAAAAAGGGAAAAGTGAGCTTTCTTCTAGTCTTTGCAGGGCAACAGACGCCTTTTCATCAATCCTCACCAACGATAGTATAATGGTACATTCTTCCCCCTGAGAAAATGTTGACACACACATATATATACATACACACACATACATATATAATATCTATTATATCTCTTTTCTAAATTAGGATGGGACTAAGGTTTAAAAACAGAATGAAGTAATGATAACCTGTTGTTAGTGATCATCCTCAAACACTCATGTAGAAACTTATAGGTATAACGGGCATATTCAATTAAAAGTCACAATCCAAACCATGACAGATCTTGACCTCAGTTGGACAGAAAAAAAAAATTGAGCATTGTAAACAATATGGTGGCAAATCATTAACAATAATGGAACAAGAGCTAGATTTTTGCATTGGAAGAACAAAACTCAAATCCACATTGCTGCTATTAACTAGATGTTCTAGGCCATTGTTAATTAACTAATCTTCATAGTAATTTTCTCTTCTGTAAAATGAGGCACTTAGATAATGTCTAAGGTTATTTCCAACTCTAACACTTCATGTTTCTAGTCTGTCGTTTAAAGAGATATGATATACAAGAAAGTTTTCCATTTACAATTAGTGGACCAGGGTTATAAACCCAGATCTGCTACTAACTACATATGTGACCTTGGAAAGAAAACCTTAACCTTATTTCTCTGGGGCTAGCTTTTCTGCTTTGTAAAGTGAAGAGTTTGACTAGATAGATCATTTTTAAGCTCCCTTCTAGTTCCAAAATTTTAGGATTCTTTTATCATTAAATATTTCAGCAGCTTCAAAGAAGTTGAGGGAGGGTTTTCATCTTCCAGGAATTTACAATCCAGTTGGACAGACAAGATTAATATCAATTAAACAATTAGAAGTGTGAACAATCTTTCCTTTTTCCTCAGTCTTTAAATGTTGACATCTCATTAAGAGGAATCTGCGTTAATGGCACAGTTCTCTAGAACATGAATTTTTCAGCTTAATTTTATACTCTTACAAAGTATTACTGGGTAAGAGAGATATTATTAAGAAGCCTAGATATCACAACTGTTGCTCATAATGACAAACATACCCTGCATTTGTGGAAAAGAATGAGTTCCAATAACCTCTGGAAAATAAGTCTTGGTTAAAAATGTTACTAGGAATAGGAATAAATCTCATGCCTGAGACAACCACTGTCAACTCCATGTTACAGTTTTATACGACGTTTTTTCCCCTTTGCTATACCATTGATGATGAATCTTTAGCTTCTCTTTTGTATTTTGAAAAGATTTTTTTTCCTGACAGTGTTATATGAAATTCCCATTTTTAGCTACCAATGCTTATTAACATGGCATACAATTTAATTTAAAAATTAAATATAGGATGTCAATGCTATAACAATGTTATTAGAATATTTCAGAGGGTTATTTTGTAATCTACATATAGAAAAACATTGAATAGGCTTATTTTTTTGTATTATTTTTGTATGTGATTTATGGCAAGTCACTTAACGTCTCTGGTTCTCACTTTGCTCAACTATAAAATGAAGGATTTGCACTAGATTACTTTGAAAGTTTCTGTAATCTTTAAATGTGTCAGTCTGTAATTCCACATTAAGCTTATATTCTTAGCCAGACAAAATTTTGTTGGTGATGCTTTTAAGCTACATAATCGAAATATAAATATTCCAAAAATGTAAGGAAACCAAATGAAGTAGAGATAACAAAAACTTCAAGGATTTTTTTCATCATTTTACATAACCAAGTTTTTAAGCCTTACTATCAAAAAATAACAGCAAGTGAAGAAAGGTATTTTAGTCTGTAGACTCTGCATTGGAAGAGAAAAGCAAACTCCTTCACCCAAATTGTCTCATATTTATTGCCTATTTAAAAAAAATAAGGGTGTTGGGTTTTTGGGGTTGTTTTGCTAAATATTACTAACATGTACTACTCTAACATCTGTGGCAGGACAGGGATATGGAAGATTAGAAATTTATCTATCATGTAATGCTTTGTCACTTCTCAATAATTTAATTGTGTGGATTGTACATTTAGTTTCATTTTAAATGTTCCATATGTTGGCCCATCCTTTTGTCTATTACTCATTGATTGCTGTTAAACTAAATGTTTCTCATTCTGTAATCAATACTCTTTCACAAAAAATAAATGCAGGCATTGACAAACAACTGCAGCATAATGCCGCTTTCCTGATAGTGGGCTTTGACAGCATGAAGAACTACTACCCCAAAGAATGAAAAAAGATGGCATTGACTTCAGTGCTTATTACAATTTTTACAAGCTGCTTACAGCTGAATCATTCCACTGTAACAAGACTTTATTAAATTAGACAGCTATTGAATCGTGAGCTTTCTGAGAATAACAATTAATATGCCTTTGTCCTTTATTACTGTTTCCATCCATACTGCTGACATTCATTTTTAAAGTTTCTTCAGTGATGAAGTTATTGAAAGGCAGTATCTGAATAAGCATCAGATGATAGAACATAAATAAAAATGTTGCTCTCCATGAAGTTCACTTTCCAGGTCAGTTTTCTAAATGAAATTTCTTATAAATCCTTTAAAAAATATCACCAAAATGAATTTGACTGATTGGAAGGTGAAACTTAGACTTTATTTCACACACTCTAAGAAGAAATTCTGGCCCCTGACAAATATTTCTCATTTCTTTTAATTATTTTCTCCCTGGATGTTTCTCTGCCTTAATGCCAATTCCCCTAAGAATCAATGATGGACACAAAATAGAAGTAACAGCCAACATATATAACTCCCTGCCTCCCCCCTCCCCAACTGAAGTATTCTCTTTTTCAGTCTAATATCCTTTCTTGAGATGGTCAGTTTCCTAAAGCATAACCCTAAGGCCATAACTGAAAGTTTTATTCTGGGAAAGCTTGGTGTTTAAAAGAATAGCCTCAAATGAATTTCTAAGCACCTATAGCAAACAGCAAAACAAGGACTTTAAACTCATGCATCCTAAGTAAGCTGTGGCTTATCCTTGTCTTTCCCATGTTTATAAGCAACAAATTACTCAATGATCAACAATCACAAATCATTTGAACCTTGCATATATTTATCTATGACAAACAGCAACAAAGCAATTTACAATTTTTATTTGCAGCAGCTGATGTTCCCTGCCAAGAGAGATGGTTTTGCATTTCTATGAAGCAATGCAAGCAAACTCCGAGGTTTTTCAAAAGGTGTTTACTGTGCCTGGGATACTATATACTACCTCTAGCTGTGCAATAGCTCAAAATTGCCACCAAGTGGCAGGACTGTCACTAATATTCACTCTT
Source organism: Pseudocheirus occidentalis (assembly GCA_028646575.1). NCBI lineage: Eukaryota > Metazoa > Chordata > Mammalia > Diprotodontia > Pseudocheiridae > Pseudocheirus > Pseudocheirus occidentalis. Next base: position 5,685 of record JAQQSW010014933.1, on the reverse strand, counting down.
TATAGCTAAGACTATTCTGTATATAGGCAATTCTAGTTCGGAAGAGGGGAGGATGAAAAAAAAATTAACCTACAAAATTTAGTGATCACCCACTATGTGCAAAGCACTGCAGTAGGTGCTATGGCTCTTAACTTCTAATTATGAGTGTTTGTACTATTATAAATGAGTTAGAGCTATTTCTTCTGTGATACTACAGGTACCAATATTCTATGAGTTTTAAAATGCAAATTATTTCAATTACATAAAAATATCCCCCAAGAAAGAAATAAACTCTTAACGCCCACTAAGAGTGCTACCCATCTTGTAGAAATCTTTCTCCCTGCCAAATAACTGTTTAATTATGTGAAACTGGAAGCCCAGCACACATAAAACTAGAATCTCTTCTAAAACCACTCATAGTATTCTAGAGACTAATAAATTGGAGGCTACTATCCAGACCTTTTTTACAGTCTTTCATGGAGAAACCACTCCAGACAGAATGGTGGGAATATACAGCCCATAATAGGAATATAAACTATTTCCACACAGACCACACGGATGAGAAACATTTGTATTTATAGCTACAAATGTAGGTGTCTTTCTTTTGGCACTTCCTAACCTTCCAAGTAGCAGAACATACTGTATTTTCACTAGCAAAGGAAGGGAATCTATGAACACACTTGATAGTGTGATTCCAATAATGAAATATCTAACTTATTCAACTATATTGTTCAGGGTCTTATTCAGACTGAGCCTAACCTGCTAGAATGATTTATTTTGTCCCATAAAACATATATTCTCTTTGAGGCATAGGCACCAGAGAGAGAGGAGAAAAAACTTCTTATGGGTATAGTTGGATCTTGGAATTTTTATCTGAAAACCATAAAGCTTTTAAAAATGAATTTGCAAATGTAATTGAGCTTCTAATAGCTTCTACTGATAGTAATTAAAGAAATCTCATTTCCCTAAATTAAACATAATGAAATGTTTTTTAAGATCAAATAAAACTAGGAAATGATACCAGGGCAGAGTTAATTTGTATTTGAATCTGGCATTCTAAAGTTTGCAGAATAAACCTAAACTGCTGGCAAAAAGCATTGACTTCTAGTAATAATGAGTTATGCGAAAATCATTTTCACTATATCATGTCAAATTTTATTGGCTGGCAACCAATTTGATAGTCAATATACTGGATGACTTCACATCTCAATGATCGTGTGAGTGTGAAAAAAATTCTTAAAAAGCAATTCCATCAGCTCTTTTAAAGGGTTTATATTTAATTAAATGTTGCCAGAATGCACTCATTTTCATTTGTGGGTTTTAGGATTTGAGTTAAGTGCTAAAATTGCTTTTAAGTCTTTGTGCAAGTCAATGCTGGGACATTAAGGTATTTTCCACTGAATCATGGAATTTTGGAATTGGAAAGATATCTTCAAGAACCTTCTGGCTCAACCCATTGCCCATAGGTTAAATGAGTGTGCAAATTTTTTCCGGAGTTAAACATCTACTTCTTTCTAAGAATTCCTACTGTGTGGATAAATGTGAGTAGGGCATTTCATATGTAATACAAATAGCAACAACAAAAACAAGAATGAGAATAAGAAGAACCGTGCAATGCCATGCTTAGTGCACATTTTCTGGACTGTGCTAATGATCAAAAACAGATTTGGAAAGGATCTTTAAAAACTCACCCAATAGTAACAAAACAGAACCTGCCATCCTAAATAAAAGATTAACATGATTTCTTTACCAAGCAAGAAAACTGACAGGCGTTCTTAAAGAACATTGTAGATTAAAATCCTATAGAAATTCGTTTGCAATGAGAAGGTATGCCCATGGGTAATAGACAAGGCTGATAGTAGGTATGCAGGATTGGATATGTTAAATAAAAATGAAAGGGATTTTAAAATATATATACATATTTATATTTAATATATATACACATATACATTCACACACACATACACATACACACACATATATATATAATTTATCTATTTTAAACATTCTTCTCTTTTGAAATTTTGAGTTCCTGATTCTCTATCTCCCTCAAATACCTCTCAAATTCACTGAGAAAGTAAACAATATGATAGCAATTATACATGTGAAATCATGTAAAACATATTTCCATATTAGCCATATCATAAAAAAGGAAATCAACAGTGAGAAAACTGAACTTCAATTTTACTCAGAGCTCATCAATTTTCTCTGTGGAAGTAGATAATATTTTTTCCTCATGAATCCTTCGGAATTGTCAAGGAATGTAGTATTGATCAGTGTAGCCAAGTCTTTCAGAGTTGATCAATACAGTTATCACTTTTAATGTGCACAATGATCTTCTGGTTCTCACTTTGCATCAGTTAATATGTCTTGACATGTTTTTGTTTCTTTCCTGAAACCATGCTTTCAGTATTCTTATAGCACAATAGTATTCCACCACAATCAAATGCCACAACTTGTTCATTCATTCCCCAATGAATAAACATCCTCTCAATTTCCAATTTCTTGCCCCCACAAAAAGAGTTGCTAGAAATATTTTGTACTCAGAGATCCTTGTTCTCTTTGGGGTTCAAACCTAGAAGTAGTATTGCTAGATCAGAGGATATGCAGTTTTACAGCCCTTTGGGCATGGTTCCAGATTATTCTCCAGAAGTTGGACGAGTTCACTACTCCAGCAACAATTCATTAATGTACCTATTTTCATTCATCCCCTCTAGCATTTGTCATTTCTGAAAAGTCTGTGTGGGTACTTCAGATGTATTTTACTTTGCCGTCTTCTAATCAATAGTGATTTAGAACATTTTGTTTCATACAACTATAGATAGCTTTTATTTCCTCTTCTAAAAACTTCCTGTCCATATATGCTGACCATTATCAGAATGGGTCTTATTTTTTATAAATTTTACTCAGTCCCTTATATAATTGAGAAAAGAGGCTTTTATCACAAAAACTTGCTGTAAATTTAATATTACTTCATTGTCTATGGTGCCTTTTACCAAAATACATTTTCTCTCTCTCTTTTAATTAGGCCTATTTTTACTTTTGCTTTGTCTGAGACCCCGATGGCTACTTCTTTCTTTTTTACTTCAATTGAAACTATTCCTTTTATTTTAACTGAATTGTCTTTGTTTCAAGTGTGTCTCTTGTAGACAACATACTGTGAAATTCTGGTTTCTAATCCATTCTAAATCTGCTCCTGTTTTATAGGTTAGTGTAAAGTTATCCATGACCAGCTATCCAGAAGACTGCTGCTGTGAAAAGCTTTCAAGGTTCCAATTACACAGTATAGTAAACCCTCTCTTTATTCAGTAACAAACTAAGAAAAACATTCAAAGAAAGTCAAGGTACAGCATTCACAATGTTATAATTTATCACTAAAATAGCTACATAGTTTTCACCAAAGAAGTCACACAGTTTTGAACAAAGTATATTCATTCTGTAACTCAATCGGTTAGTAAGTCCTCAAATCAACCACAAAGTACAAAAGGTCAAAGTCTTCCACCCATGGGGCACAAGTAAGTTATAATTTTATCAGTTTCTACTCAGTAGTCTCTTAAGGGGTAGTGGAAAGTACAAGGGCCATCCACCCCTAGGTCAGAAGTAAGCTACAATTTCATCAGTCACTATTCAGTACCCACAGAGATATCTTTTCATCTTGACTTGAGGTAAGCTTTCAGCTTCCATGGTTCCTCTTCCATGATCCCAGCTCCTACCTGAATCCACCAAACTGTCACCTGGGTTCAAAGGCAAGCAACTCCCAGTTCCTTGTCCAGTTCTCTATGCAATTCCTGTTCCACACTGGAGCTCACAGTGTCCAGTCCACTTCAAGTCCTTCACAGTTTCTGTTCCTGGGAAGATAAAACTTAACAGAGCCGCAGTACAACAGTATCTATACACGTCAAGCTTAGCAAAATTACAATATTCACAAACATGATCAACACTATTATTTCAATTCACTTTCTCCCTGTAAAATTGGCATAGACCCAAAACAGACAAAGTACTGACACCACAGTCATGGTTCTTCTGGCAGTTTCTCCTGGCCCTCTGAAGTCCTCGGCACCTCAGCTGGCCCTTGGAAGTCTTCAGCAGATATAGCTGGTTTTCAGAAGGTCCCAGAAGGAGTTTGGCTGGCTCTCAGAAGTAGCTCCACCACTACAAGTTCTGTTCTCAAAATCAAAATCACTTTATCCAGCCTCCATGCTGCTTGCTCCAAGAAATTCTGTCTCGGTTCTCAATTTTGATTTCATTTCTCAGTTCTTCTTAATTCTTACTTAGTTCAGTCTTCAGTCCAGCAGTAGCAGACCAACCTCCAGAGGTTCACTGAGAGAAATTCTCTCTCTCTCTCTCTCTCTCTCTCTCTCTCTCTCTCTCTCTCTCTCTCTCTCTCTCTCTCTCTCTCTCTCTCTCCAGCAGCAGTTGCTCTGCCCCTATGATGCTTACGCCCAAGAAATTCTGACTGTCTCAGCTGGGATTTTTCCTTATATACAATATTAGCTCCTTCCTGTTGAGTTAGCAACATTCATACCTTCTGTTTCTTTACAGGGGCTGAATTTGAAACTAAGTGCTGAGAAGACTTCTGGGGGTGGAACAAAGATGGTGGCGTAGAAGCAGCAGCGTCCCACAGTTCCTACGCAGCCACCCTAAATACCCATAAAAATATGATGCTGGACAAATTCTAGGACTCTCAAACTCAAAAAATACAGAAAACACATCTCTCACAGAAGGCAGCTTTGCAGCAGAGGATCACTGAGGCAGGACACATGCCAAGGCTGACCCAACTTGAAAACGATACTGTGGCCAGGCCCTGGGGCGGTAGGAAGGAGCCAAGCCAAGCCGCAGCCAGTCTACAAGAGAGAAGATCTACAGGCTCCAGCACCTCCACATCTACCAAGGTGTGAAAAATAGGGATTAAAGAAGGGCAGCTGGCAGGAGGGTCTCATCCCAGGCTAGGAGCTGAGACCAGCCCAGCATGAAAACGCCATGTGGCCAGGCTCCAGGGCGGCCAGGAGGAGTTGAGCCTCCCAAGCCACAGTTTGAGTCTACTTCAGAGAAGATCTAAAGCATCTGGAGCAATCTGCATAAGCCAGGTTTAAGGTCAGTGAAAGTGAGAGAAGCTTTCAAGCTAAATCTGGGGAAGGAAAGCAGTTAGGCCAATCGACCCCCAGGGCAAGGAAGCAGTGGGGGAAGGGCAGAAACTGCAGTAACAGGAGGATGCACCCACTGGGCTGCTTCAGAACCCCTGGCCTGTGGATCCCGCAGTGGGGCTGAGTCGATTGATCAGGGCCAAGTGCACTTGAATTGAGTGGCCTGGATCCAGATCATGGTCTTGGGGGGTGGTCCTGGGGAGCACTTTCAGCAAGGCAAAGCTAGGAGAGGCTGCAACACCCCCCTAATAGCTCCAGCAGCTGGGAAAACCCCAGTGATTTGGAACAGAGTTTTTCCCCCTGGACGCAGAGTTTCACAAAGCTAAAAAAAAAAGCCAAACAATCAATTGACTGGCCAACATGAGGAAAAGGAAGCAAAATAAGAAAAGCCATAAAACTCTAGAATCCTTTTTTGTGGACAAAAAGGATCAAAGTGTGGATTGAGAGGAAGACAACACAATCAGAACTCCCACATCAAATGCTTCTAAGACACTTGAAGAATGCCTAGTAGCTATAGATAATCTTAACCCTTTGCACTCCGCTGTCCCCTCTCAGGGGACAT
>JAQQSW010014932.1:0-12001 GCA_028646575.1 Pseudocheirus occidentalis | reverse complement strand
CTAGACTTTCCTAGACTTTGTCTGGGCTCGTATTTTATGGGTGTGTAGGGTGGTGGTGTGGGAGCTGCGGGACCTTGCTGCTTCTACGACGCCATCTGACACCATCAGTTCTTTGCCTGGGATCGAGAGCATTTTTCATCATATGTCCTTCAGAATTGCTTTGGATCATTGTGTTGTTGAGAAGAGCTAAGTTATTCACAGCCAATAAACTTACAATATTGTTGTTACTTTATGCATGGTGTATTTCACTTTCCCTCAGCTCATGTAAGTCTTTCCAGGTTTCTCTGAGAGCATCTTGCCCATCATTTATTATAGTAAATTAATGTTTCTTCTTAATCACATTGCACAAATATTCAGTTATTCCCCAAATGACGGACATCTTGCAAATTTCCAACTCTCTGTCACCATAAAAGAGCTGCTATAAACATTTCCATACATACAGGTCTTTTTGTCTTTTTCTTTTTAGTCTTTTTGTGGATACAGACATAGTAGAGGCACTGCTAGGTCATGGAATGTGCATGGTTTTGTAGCCATTTGGGGATAGTTCCAAATTGTTCTAAAGAATGGTTGAATCAGTTCACAACTCCAACAAGAATGCATTAATGTCTTACTTTTCCCACATCCACATGGACATTTGTCGTTCTTTTCTGTACTTAACCAATCTAATAGGTATGAGGTAATACCTAAGAATTGTTTCAATTTGCCTTCCTCCAATCAATAGCTAATTAGTACAACTTCTGATATAGCTATAGACAGCTTTGATTGCTTTATCTGGAAACTTTTCATAACTCTTGACCATTTATCAATATGTAAATGGCTCTTATTTTTATAAATTTGATGATTATGTTAATCACTCCTTGAACCAAAACCAATTATCATAAAGTACATGTAATGTTCATCTCCCTCCTGTCTATTATAGTATGTCTTTATGGCTCTTCATGTGAGCAAATTTACCCTTTTCTGCCTCCTCCTTTCCTTTTCTCCTATTACAATCGTTTTGCACCCTTTAAAGGTTTTTTGTCATCAGATTAATTTATACCCACACCCACAATTTATTTATATTCCTCTTAAATGTTGTGATAACTATAAAACTCTCAATACTGACAGGTATCAGCTTCCCATATTGCGATGTAAACAGTTTGCTCTTATTGAATCACAAGTTATTTACCTGTGTGGTGTGCATGTGTGTGTGTATGTGTGTGTGTGTGTGCACGTGTGTGTTTTCCTTATTTACCTTTTTATATCCCTCTTGAGTATTGTATTTGGAGATCAAATTTTCCATTGAGCTCTGGCTTATTCATCAGGAAGATCTGGAAGTCCCTTATTTCATTGAATGACCATCTCCTTTCCTGAAATATTATGTTCAATTTTGTTGAATAGTTGATCCTTCATTGCAGTCCAAGCTCTTTCACCTTACAAAATATCATATTCTAATGCCTCCGATCTTTTCTTGTAGAAACTTCTAGGTCCTGTGTTATCCAGACAGCAGTTCCATGATATTTGAATTATATTTTTTTTTCTGGCAGCTTGCAGTATTTTCTCCTTCATCTGATAATTCTGGAATTTGGCTACAATATTTCTTGGAGTTTTCAATTTGAGATCACTTTCAGGAGGTGTCTAGTAAATTCTTGTGATAACTCTTTTACCCTCTGGTTCTTGGAACTCAGGATTGTTTTCCTTGATTTTTTTTTCATACCCAGATTGAGGTAAGTGAAGATTCCATGAATGTTTAACTACAGTGGCCAAGGCTGAAAAGATAATAAGTTGCATATATGGGATTTGGAATCAAATCCCCTGTTCTCAAATTCAGCACACTTTATCCCTATATTCTGCCTTTTATACACTGCTTCTTTTTTATAAATTAACTTATGTTTATTTTTACTTAATATCATTCATTTCCACAAGATTTTGAGTTACAAATATCCTCCCCATCTTTCTCCTACCCTCCACCCCCAAACAGCGATCTCACTGTCTACTTCCTCCCCCAGTGTGCTCTCTTTTATATTCTCCCCGATCACACCTCTGACTTTTGGGTACAGCAAGATGTATCTCCCTACCCAGTGCCTGTATATCTTATTTACCAGTTGCATATAAATAATGGTCATATTAATAATAATACATTTACATATATTATACATAATATATACATACACACATATATGTATGTATATATATAAAATATTCATGTTTACAATTTTAAATTCTAGATTCTTTACTTTCCTCCATCATCACCCACCCCAAATGGAAAGACAAAAAATTCAAAATATGCCATACGTGTGTAGTTATGAAAACATCTCCACTATGGACATATTGTGAAAGACTAACAGTATTTCCCTCCATCCTATCACACCCCTCCACCTTTGTTCTTTTCTCTACATTGTCCCTGTTCCTTAACAGAAATGTGTGCTTCTAACAATCCTCCCCCCAATCTGCCCTCCTCTTCATCATTGCCCCTCCCATCCCCTTCCCTCCTACTCTACTCTAGGGCAAGATACCCAAATAAGAGTGCATGTCATTCCCTCCCTAAGCCAAATTCAATGAGAATAAGGCTGAAAAATTCCCCTTGCATTCCTGTTCTTCCCCTCCATTGTAACAGTTATCCCTTCCCTCTACTGTATGAAATAATTGACCACATTCTGTGTCTCTGCATCTTCTCTCATTTTATTCCTCTCCCACCTCTTAATTTCACCTTTTAAAATATCATCCCTTCCTATTAAATTGAACCTGTGCCCTCTGTCTATGTTCACATATATACACACACTCACATATGTATTTATACACATCTATACCCTCATATATATATATATATACGTGTGCACGTATACCTACATATATATATTTATTATATACACATTTATATTCCTTTCAACTATCCTCACACTAAGAAAAGCTTCATAAGTTATAATTATCATTTATACATGTAGGTATGTAAATAGTTCAACTTTGATAAGTTCCTTAGAATTCCTTTTCCCTGTTTACCTTCTCAGTATTCTTGTATTTGAATGTCAAACTTTTTATTCAGCTCTTTTTTTCATCAAGAATGCTTGAAAGTCCTCCACCTCAAGAGGATTGGAATGAGAGGAGACAGGGAGAGACAGAATTGGGTTAATAATCTCATATAGAAGAGGCAAGGGATACCTGTTACCATTAAGGGGAAGAACAGGAAGGCAAAGGGGAAAGGGTTAACTTTACTCTCATTGAATTTGGCTTAGGGAAGGAATGACATGAACTCTAAACTGGGTGTCTTGCCACATAGGAAAGTAGAGGGCATGAGGATGAGAGGTGGGATGATGGACGGGAGACTAGGGTCAGGGGGAGGGTTGCTGGAAGCACATACTTCTGTAAAAGACAGGGACAGGGTAGAGAATAGAAGAAGGGGGGAAGGTATAGGAAGGAGGGACATATAATCAGTCTCTCACAATATGTCCACTATGGAGATGTTCTTTGTAATTACACATGTACAGCCTGTATTGAATTGTTTGTCCTTCCAGTGGGGGTGGGTAACAAGGGAGGAAGGAAAAAAATCTAGAATTTAAAGTCCTATAATCAAATGTTAAAAAAAATGTGTATATATTATTATTTATGTATTATCATTAAAAATACATGCAACTGGGAATTAAGATATATAGGCACTGGGGTAGGAAGACCCATCTTGCCCTACTGGAAAGTTAGAGGGGCAATGGGGGAGGACATAGAAGAGAGCAGATTGGAAGAGGGGCTTTACAGTGGGATTGCTGCTTTGGTAGTGGAAAAATGAGGAGAAAATTTGTAAATCAAAATCTCATAGAAATGAGCAAAGTAAACAAGAAAATAAACTAATTAATTCAAATTGGAAAAAAAGTAAGTCCTACATATCATTGAATGACCATATTTTCCCCTGAAATATTATTCTCAATTTTGCTGGGTAGGTTATTCTTGGTTTTAATCCTAGCTACCTTAATCTCTGGAATATCATATTCAAGGCCCCTTTATCCCTTAATGTAGAAGCTGTTAGATCCTGGGTTATCCTGGTTGGATTTCCATAGTATTCAAATTGCTTCTTCTTGGCAGCTTGTAATATTTTCTCTTTGATCATGGAACTCCAGAACCTGGCTACGATATCCCTAGGAGTTTTCTTTTGGGGATCTTTTCCAAGAGGTGATTGATGAATTCTTTCAAGTTGTATTATGCCCTCTGGTTCTAAAATACCAGGGCAATTTTCCTGGAAAATTTCTTGAAGGATGATTTTTAGGTTGTTTTTTGATCGTGGCTTTTGTTTATTCCAATAATTTTTAAATTGTCTCTCCTGGATCCATTTTTCATGTCAGTGGTTTTTTTTTTCCAATGAGCTACTTCACGTTGCCTTCTATTTTTTCATTTGTTTGAATCTGTATAATAGTATCTTGATTTCTCATAATGTCATTAGCTTTCATTTTCTCCACTCTAATTCTGAAGGAATTCTTCTCTTCAGTGAACTTTTGAGATTCTTTTTCCATCTGGCAAATTTGTCTTTTTAATGGCATTTTTCTACTCAATGACGTTTTGGGCCTCTTTTGCCATTTGAGTTAGTCTATTTTTAAGGTGTTATTTTCTTCAGTCAGGTTGTTGACTTTCTTTTCATGTTTCCTTGCATCATTCTAATTTCTCTCCCCAATTTTCTTCCACTTCTCTTACTTGGTTTACAAAATCCTTCTTACACTCCTCTATGGCCAATAACCAATTCATATTTTTCTTGGAAGCTTTTGGTGCCAGTGTTGTGACTGTGTTGTCTTCCTTCCATTCTATGATTTGATCCTTTTTATCCCCAAAAAGTGAATCTAAAATTGGATTGCTTTGCTTGGTTAGATTCTTTTGCCTGCTCATGTTGTCAGTTGATTAACTTGACTTTTGAGCTCTTAGCCACAGTAGAAGTCTGCTTCTGGAGGGGGAGCTTTGTCCCAAATCCTTGGAGTTTTTACAGCTGCCAGAGCTATTAGGAGGCTGTCTTCTCTACAGCCCCCACCAGTTTTGGCTCACTGGTGATGCACCTCAGGACCACCACCCAAGACCAGGGTCCTGATCCAGGCAGGTTAAGGCAAGAGCACTTAGCCTCTGAATGTTTGGTTGTTCCCCCCTTTGCAATCTGCATGCCAGGAACTCTGAAGCAACCATGTGTATGTGACTGCAGGGCTGTTTCTTCCCCTGCTTCTGGCTCTGGGGTCAGAGGGCCACACCTTCTCCTCTTCCCTCTACCCCTGCCCCAATTCAGCCAAGTTCCACTGACTTTTCAGTGGGTCTTTAGCATTTATGGTTTGATAATTCTGGAAACTTCCATAGCTATTGGTGACCCACTCTCCTAAATACTCCAGCCAGGCTTATCAGGCTGCCCCGGAGCTAAAACCATGGGTATACCAGGGGCTGTTCTCAGTTCCCAGTCTGCTGCAATAAACCCTTCAATTCTGCCTGCTGGGCTGCCTTCAGTGGAGGATTTGTTTCTCTGTTACTTTGTGGGTTCTGGAGGTCTAAAATTTGTTAAGAGTCATATTTTATACATATTTGAGGTGGTTACATGGGGACCCATAGAGTTTTCATGCTTCTATAGCACGATCTTGATTTCACCCCCTTCTTTGACAATTTCTTGGAGGATATTGTTCAGGTTCTTTTTTTCATCATTACTTTCCAGTACAACAATAATCCTTATATTATCTCTCCTAATTTGTTCTCCAGTTCAGTTGTTTTTCCAATGAGATATTTTACATTTTCTTCTAATTTTTCAATCTTTAATTTTGTTTGACTGATTCTTGATGTGTCATAGAATCATTAGCTTCGATTTGACTGATTCTAATTTTTAGTGAATTATTTTCCTTGGTTAGCTTTTGAAGCTCCTTTACCATAATGTTCAAATTTCATTTTTAGGGAGGCATTTTCTTCAGTTAGATTTTGAACTTCCAGTCCCAGTTTACAAATTTTACTTTATAAGAATTTGTTTTCTTCAGCGATATTTTCTTTTACATTTTGGCCAATGCATATTTTAATTGGTCTATTTATCTTCTACCTCTCTAAGTTGACTTTTAAAATCTTTCTTGAGCTCTCCCAAGAATGAGTTTTGGTCTTGAAAGCAGTTCAAATTTCCTTTTGTGATTTCAGGTATTCATATAGTTCAATAGTGTGTCCTGAAAGGGAGGCTTCTTGCTCACAATAAAAGGATTCAATTGTCTTTGGTTTTCCCTTTTCAAGTTGCTTCTGGCCCATTGTGATTTCCTATTTCCTGACTTTTAAAGTGATTTACTCCTTTTAAGATACAGAGGGCTCTGACCCACATTTCTTAAGCTGGGAGCTAGGTGCCTGATTGTTGACTTTATGTGCTCTAAATTCTGGGTGTCTAGACTGAGGCCAAGGCCTGGACTCTCAGTGTTTTACCTGAGTTGCCCAGAGGCTCACAGAGTAAGGGGTGGGTGAGGGGTGGTCTGTCCACTTTAGGTTTCCTCTTCTGTGCTCCCGGGCTGCAGGTCAGGTAGGCTCAGCAGCTGGTAGCCTGTCTGGGTCGTGTCTGCATATTATTGTTGTTGTGATAAGACACACATGGGTTTCTTGTGATAGCACTTGCTGGCTCCACACCTCTAGGCTTCAGATCTCCTTCTGGTCAGCTGACATGGGGCTTGTTAGGACTTCATGTGTGGTGCAACTTCAGTCACGTCCTTCCTCTAAGGAGTCCCAGGCCTACTGCTGCTTCCAGTATTTCTGGGGAATAATGGGGCAATAATGTTTGGGTTTTCAGTGTCATGGGGGGGGCTTATAGAAGCTAGGGTTTACTTCGCCATCTTGGCTCCCAAAAGTTCAAGTAGGTAATTTTTAAACATCCAGGCTGTGGGCTAATAGCCTCAGGAGAAGCTGCTATTGCTGCTCCCTGCCCTGTGCTTTCTCTTATCCAGCTCCCCTGGTTACCCAATAACAATTAAGCCTTGAATCAGAAACCTCTTAGTCGATATCTTAAGATATTTATGAGCTATGTGATGTTAATGTCTCCTAGTATGAATTTCCTCATGTGAAATATGGGAGTAATAATGAAACCTACTTTTAAATTACTCCCTTTTTCTCCTTGAAAGGAAAGTACATTTCAAGATTAATATATTCCCAATAATGTCATGAAATTGCAAGACATAAAATAGTAGACACTAAAGAGTTAAAGTTAAGGATCACCCAAGGGACAATGGGGAATATCATGGTGGGATTACACAATATGCAACATGTTACATTTAAATAAAACAAGCAAACAAACAAACAAAGAAACATGTTGGTTGAGCAGTATGAAGAATGTTATCAGGGAAGAAAACTCATCATTTTTTTTAAGTCATAGGTTGCCTGGGAAGGAAGAGAAAGATTAACAAATCAAGAAGCAAGAACAAATTTACTATTAGTTCTGCATGCCATGACTTAAGAAAGACATTGACAAACTGGAGCTAATCCAAAGGAAGGTGATCAGAAATGTGAGGTTACTACAAACCAGGTTATACAAAGAGCATTTGGTCACAGTAAGGGAGGAGTATTTCTGAGGGTAGCTGTTATAAAATATTGGAAGTAATATCTGGGGAAAGCAAGTAATTTACTTTTAGTGGCCCTAGAAACCAATCCTACGTGCATGCTATAACATTATAGCCACAAAACAGTAACTCCCTAACAATGATGTATCCAAAAACTTAATGGATGGCCTTAAACATTAATAAATTCTCTTAAATGAGACATTTAAGGAACTGGGGGGGCAGTGCATGACGATATTATGGAGGTGTTTCTCTAAAAGTATTTATTTTCTAATCTCTCACTTTTATCATTGAGAATACACAATTTACTAAAATGTGAGACTACTATTCTGTAAGAGAAGCAGTGAACATGAAGTAAGACATATTAGATTTCATTCTGAGGTACTCCATATACCCATGTATCAGCCATGGGACTTTGGGTAAGGCACTAACTTCTCAACAACTAGATTCTATTTTCTCATCAGTAAAATGGGTATTTTCATATATGTGCCTGCTCTTCTATCCTTTCATTACATTATACATAGTGTTTCAAAAGATGCAGTGTAGGTTTAAGCTCAAGACACCTTGTATATATCCTGCATCTGAGTAGACCAAAAAAATGGTCAGTTTGGTTTTCATTGTGATAAAAGCTTCAAAGCCTTTCCACACTCCTGCTCTGCCCTCACACAGTGTACTCGATGGCTTCCAAATATTGTATCCTTAGAGTCTTTTAATTAGACATAAATTGATGCATAATTTTGTTTAAACATGGAATTTTCTAGATGAAGAAATTAAAGGTTATTATCTGCTCAAAGTCACATCCTTCGATAATGATAATTATAACAAGGGTCTAGCTCTCCTGTATCTATGTAAAATACTCATTTGCTATACCATAGAAAACTTATGACATTCCATAGGAGAAAGGGCGTTGAACATACAGCTAGAAACACCTAGGTTCAAATCCTGTTTCAAATATTAATACCTAGGTTAATATTGGCAGATCATTTTTCCTCCCTGTAACTGTTTCTCCATTTCTAAATTACGTGAACTTAAATCAGTGTCCTCTAAGGTCACTTCTATCTTGAAATACATGATTAAATCATCTTTTTGGCCAATTTAGGTCTTCAGCAACCATCCTATTAGTTAATTTTTCTCATGCATAGACATACTAAAATACTCTGTTACCAATGCCAAAATATTTTATTCTTGGTTGATTTATAAAGATTATGAAAAAAGAAACATAGTTTTATTAACTATTGTATGGTGTTTGAACTATTTTCCTTAATAAGAATGAAAACATTCATATTAAAGCATGGAAATTTAAGAAAAATTACAGCAACTCTTTAAACGAATTAATATAATTTATCAAAGCAAAATAGTTTTTTAAAAGGACATTTTCTCTTTTATCTTCTTTATAAAATATATTTGTTAGTCGTATCTGATTAGAAAATCTTAAGCTTCTTATTTAAAAGGTATTTAGGTTATATTTCTATGAATAGGAATAAAATACCAGTACACACCTGGGAGAACTAATTAATGTTATTTTCTATTGATTTCTATTTTTATCTACTTAAACTATCTGTCAATGCACCTTGAAAGTCCACAAGTGTAGCATTACAGGCAGGGATATAATTTTAAAGACTTTCATTAGTGAAAATTTTATTTGAAGTTGCAAAGGAGCAATTTTATTTTCCTACAGAATATTTCATACAGAAAATCTCCAAATATTTCATTGTGACATGATTTATATAATTAAAAATGAGTGCCAAGAAAAATCTATATTGTCCTTTCATAAAATATATAGTAAGGGGAATAAATGGTCTTGGAATTTCTGATCTATAAAACCCTGGGAAACCCAAAGTGACTTGTCTCTAAACATACTCAACATTAAGAATCTTTACCTCCACTAGTCCTTTTTGTTTCCTTCTCTTTCCACGTATGCCATCATTTTAAACCCATTTTTTAAAATATCTGTCACCACCCCCACTTGTATGAGGTGGTATATTTATGTCTTTGGCTTTATTAAATAAAAATCAAGGCCATTTGCCAAACTGGTTGTTGCTAATCAATTTCCCTGGTGAGGTAGGATAGCAATGAAGAAACCCAGAGTGTAGAAGCAACTCTGGCTAAAAATATATATTCAAAAGTTGTTCGTTTTATTTGTGTTAGGTTTTTTTTTTACTTTATAAAATTCCTACAGTGATCCCTTATTTCTTCATTCTGAACATGGAGGTAAATTATAAAATGTTTATAAGAATTAATTTTACATCAATTAATTGTTGCATTTGGACATACTTCAAGAGATAGTGGAGGATTGAAGGGGATTGGTTCATGGGGAGACATCAAAATTGGATATGACTGAACAACCGAACAATAAAAGAAACTGCACAGATATAAAATGAATAATTAATGTAATAATTAACAATACAGTAATTAATGTATAATAGTTCTTGAGATCACAACAGTAAAACGTTAAATTTGTTAATGTCTTGAAGATAACACAGAAGCAAAGGCATAGCTAAGATGATAAAGTGCAAGGAAAAACTCAGCTCTTTCTCAAAATTCCCTTTCAGAGAACTCTCAAATCACTCAAGCTCTTTTTGTAGTGGCCAAGAGTTAGAAATGGAGGGGATGAACATCAATTGGGGAATGACTTAACAAGTTGTGGTATATGCATGTAATGTAATACTATTATTCATTAAGAAATTATAAACAAGAGAACTTCAGAAAAACCTGGAAAGACGTAAAAATGTTTATGCTGAGTGAAGTGAGTAGAACAAGGAGACAGTATTACATTATAACAACAACACTGTGGAATGGCCAACTTGAGAGACTTAGCTCTCAACAATGCAAGGATGCAAGAAAACTCCAAAAGATCAATGATGAAAAATTCTATCCACATGCAGAAAAAGTACTAGGGAGACAGAAAACATATTGAAGCATGTTATTTGTTCTTTTTTACATGTTTCTCTCTCTCCTGCTTTGAACTATTGGTTCAAGTTCTTCTTTATGTTAAATACGTTAAATATGAATGTATATGTAGGAAGTATATAAGATCACATGCTATCTTGGGGAAGGGGAAAGAGGAGAGGGGGAGAATAAATTTAGAACCCAAAATTTTATGGAAGTAAATATTGAAAACTCTAAACAAACAAACAAATTTAGGAGAAAAAAGAACTGAGGAGTCTGAATGTAGATCAAAGCATACTATTTTGTCTTTTTTATTTTTGTTTTTTCTTTCTCATAATTTTCCCTTTTCTTTTTTTATGTAATAAATTTTATTTTTTCTTGTTTACCTCATTCATTTTCATGAAATTTTTGAATTACCAATTTTCTCCCCATCTTTCCCTGACCCGAACCCCAAAACAGCAATCCTGCTGTAGAGCCCCTCCCCTGGTCTGTGTAATGTTAATGAAATCCCAAGATCTTCCCTGCCCCTTTCTATTGGCACCTAGTAAAGGCACTTAGCACCTCAAAGTCTTAGCTCCTTACTTCCAGTTAACTCCTTGGGAGTAGTTCACACCTTAACAGGAAGGGGCTGAACAGGGAGGAGCTACACTGTATGTAAGGAGAGAACCAGGAGAACCTTCAGCTATTTTTCTCAGACACCACCTGGAGATTTCACCTTTTCCTGAGACCCTCCTTCTACAGCTTCTACTGAGAATTTCCAAGGACCAGGCTGAGAAACTGTCTTGAGTCTGAGAGGGATCCCTGCTTGAGGGATCCTGTACTATTTGTGAAAGCTTGGAAATGTGGGTGTCCACTGCATTAACTATGTGTATCAACTTTGTGACCACTATAATGACTTTGGCTTTCTGGTTTTGGGACTTGTCCTTCTGGTTTTGGGACTCAGTGTTATGGTTTCTGAATAAAGACCTTGGTTCTGCCTTCCATGTGGAGAGTTTGCTACATTTTGTGATCCAAAACTATACCAGCATATTTATAACCATCATGGGTGTTGTGAATATCTCATTATTGATACAGTCTGCTCTCTAACTTTCTGGTGGGGCGGGTGGGGGGCTCCCTACCCCAGCCCCTGTATGTCTTAATTCCTAGTTGCAAGTATTGAAGAGCTTTAAATTATAGATTCTTTTGATTCCTCCTTTGTCACCCACCCACATAGGAAGGACAACCAATTCAATACAGACTGTGTAGGTGTGATTATACAGGACATCTTCATAGTGGACATATTGTGACAGTGATCATATATCCCTCCTTCCTATCCCTCCCCACTTTTCCTGTTCTCTACCCTGTCCCTATCTCTTTATTGAAGTGTGAGCATCCAGCATCCCTCCCCCAGACCCTGCCCTCCCCTCCATTATCCCACCTTTCATCCCCACATCCCCTACTCTCTTGTGTGGCATGATGCTCATTTTAGAGTTTATGCCATTTCTTCCCTAAACCAGATTCAATGAGAGTAAATGAAAGTAAAGTTGTAACAGTTATCCCTTGCCTCTTCCACAAAGTATGATTAACCCCATTTTGTCTCTCCCTGTCTCCTCATTCTAGTCCTCTCCCACCTCAGA
>JAQQSW010014931.1:0-12001 GCA_028646575.1 Pseudocheirus occidentalis | reverse complement strand
GGGAGGGGCTTTACAGTGGGATTGCTGTTTTAGGGTTGGGGCAGGGAAAGACGGGGAGAAAATTTGTAATTCAAAAATCTCATGAAAATGAATGATGTAAACAAGAAAACAAATTAAAAAATTTATTTAAAAAAAAAGATCAAAGGGAGTGGAATACAATATTCTACAAGGCAAAAAAGCTTGGATTACAACCAAGGCTCTATCCAGAAAAACTGAACATAATCTTTCAGGGAAGGAATGGACATCCAATGAAATACGGGACTTCCAAACCTTTCTGATGAAAAGACCAGAACAATGGATCTTCAAATACAAGACTCAAGGAAGAAATATAAAGGTAAACAGGAAAGGAAAAAAAATCAATGTTATTAATAAGAGCAAACTGTTTACATCCCTACGAGGGAAGATGACACCTGTAACTCTTGAGAAATGTATTGTTATTACATCATTTAAAAGGGCTATACATAGACAGAGAGCATAGGTATAAGTTGACTTTGATGTGATGATAAAAAAATCTAATTAAGTAGTGAAAAAGGATTGTAGTGGGAGAAGAGAAAAAGGAGGCAGACAAGGGTAAATTATCACATGAAAAGGTACAAAAACCTATTACAGTAGAGGGAGATGAGCCTTATTTGAACCTCACTCTCATCAGATTTGGCTCAAAGAGGGAATAACATAATCAGGTATAGAGATCTTATTTAACCTATAGGAAGTAGGAGGGGGAAAAGGAAGGTAGTGGACAGAATGGAGAGAAGAAGGGGACGTAAGGGAAGAAAGGGGAAAGGGTTGATAGAAGAGAGGGCAGATTGAGGGAGGAGGTGGTTAAAGGCAAAACTCTAGTGAGGAGAGAAAGGAAGAAGACAGAGAAAAAAGCAAAAACAAGGCGGTAAACAGGATGGAGAGAAAGATACAGATAGTAATCATAACTGTGAATGTGAATGGCATGAACTCTCCCATAAAACAGAAGTGGATGATAGCATAGTGATTAAGAACCATAACCCTACAATATGTTGTTTACAAGAAACACATTTGAAGCAGAGGGATACACACAGAGCAAAGGTAAAATGCTGGCAGAATATATTATGTTAAAGATGAAGTAAAAAAAAGCAGAAGTAGCAATCCTGACATTAAATTGAAAAGGTTTTGCACAAACAAAGCCAATACAACCAAGATTAGAAAGAAAGCAGAAAGCTAGGAAGCAATTTGTACAGCTAGTGTCTCTGATAAAGGCCTCATTTCTAAAATATAGAGAAGTGAGTCAGATTTATAAGAATACAAGTCATTCAGGGCAGCAAAGTGGCATAGCAAATAGAGCACCAGCCTCTGGAGTCAGGAAGACCTGAGTTCAAATCTGACCTCTGACACTTAACACTAGTTGTGTGACCTTGGGCAAATCACTGAAATTGCCCTGCCTTCCCCCCTCCAAAAAAAAAAAGAATACAAGTCATTCCCCAATTGATAAATGATCAAAGGATATGGACAGTTTTCAAAAGAAATTAAAGCTATCTATAGTCATATAAAAATTGCTCTAAACATTATTGATTAGAGAAATGCAAATTAAAATGACTCTGAGGTACCATATCACACATGTTAGGTTGGCTGACATGACAAAACAGGAAAATGATAAATATTGAAGAAGACATGGGAAAATTGGAACATTAATGCATTGGTGGTAGAGTTGTGAACTGATCCAACCATTCTGGAGAACAATTTAGAACTGTGCCCAAAGGGCTATACAAATGTGCATACCCTTTGATCCAGCAATGCCACTTCTATATCCCAAAGAGATCATAAAAATGGAAAAAGGACCCACATGAGCAAAAATATTGATAACAGCTCTTTTTTTGTGGTAGAATACTACTGTGCTTTAAGAAATGATGAGACTTCAGAAAAACCTAGAAAGACTTACATGAACTGAAGTTGAGTGAAATGAACAAAACCAGGAGAGCATTGTACACAATAACAGCCACATTGTACAATGACTGACCTTGATAGACTTAGCTCTTCTCAGCAAGGTGAGGATCTAAGATAATTCCAAAAGACTCACAATGGAAAATTCTATCCATATCTGGAGAAAGAACTGAAGAGTCTGAATGCAGATGGAAGCACACTATTTGCTCTCCTTTTCTTTTGTTATTTTGTTTTCTTTCTTCTTTCTCATGGTTCTTCCCATTAGTTCTAATTCTTCTTTACATCATCATCTTTACAAGATTCCTGCAAGTTTTCATTTTGGGGTGTCTTTCAGGAAGTGACTAGTGGATTCTTTCAATTTCTAACTTTGCCCTCTGGTTCTAAGATGTCTGGGCAGTTTTATAATTTTTTGAAACTGAGATATCTAGGCTCTTTTGTTATTGTTCATGGCTTTCAGATAGTTCAGTGATTCCTAAGTTATCTCTCCATCAGTTTTACAGGTCAGTTGTTTTTCCTATGAGATAGTTCATATTTCCTTTTTTTTTTCCAATCTTTTGACTTTTATTATTTCTTGATGACTCATGGAGTCTTTAGCTTCCATCTGACCAATTCTAATTTTGAGGAGTTATTTTCTTCAGTAAAGATTTGTATCTCTTTTTAAAATTTTTGTTTGTTTTTAGTTTTCAACATTCACTTCTATTTAGATTTTGAATTCTAAAATTTCTCCTCCTCCTTCTATTCCCTCCTCCCCAAGATGCAATCTCATATAGGCTATACCATATACCATGTATATGTTTAATCATATTAAACATATTTCCACTTTAGTCATGTTGTAAAGAAGAATTAGAATCAAAGGGAAAAACCATAAGAAAGAAGAAACAAAAAAGAGAAAACAGTATGCTTTGATCCACAATTAGACTCCATAGTTCTTTCTCTGGATGTGGATAGCATGTGCTATCATGAATCTTTTGGAATTGCCTTAGATCTTTGTATTGCTGAGAAGAGTTAAGTCTATCAGAGTTGGTCATCGTATAATATTATTGTTACTGTGTACAATGTTTTCCTGGTTCTGCTCACTTCACTCAGCATCAGTTCATGTAAATCTTTTCAGGTTTTTCTGAAGTCTGCTTGCCTATAATTTCTTATGGAATAATAGTATTCCATTCATATACTGCAACTTTCTCAGTCATTCCCCAATTGATGGCAATCCCCTCAATTTCTAATTCTTGGCCACTACAGAAAGAGCTACTATAAATATTTTAATACATGTGGGTCCTTTTCCCATCTTTATGATCTCTTTGGGATATAGCCCTAGAAGTAGTATTTCTGGGTCAAAGGGTATGCACATTTGTATAGCCCTTTGGGCACAGTTCTAAATTGTTCTCCAGAATGGTTGGATCAGTTCACAACTCTACCACCAATGCATTAGTGTTCCAATTTTCCCACATCTTCTCCAACATTTATCATTTTCCTGTTTTGTCATGTTAACCAATCTAACAGGTGTGATGTGGTACCTCAGAGTCGTTTTAATGTGCATTTCTCTAATCAATAGTGATTCAGAGCAATTTTTTCATATGACTATAGATATCTTTAATTTCTTCCTCTGAAAACTGCCTGTTCATATCCTTTGACCATTTATCAGTTGGGGAATGACTTGTATTCTTATAAATTTGACTCACTTCTCTATATATTTTAGAAATGAGACCTTTATCAGAGACACTGACTGCAAAAAAAAGTGCTTCCTGGCTTTCTGCTTCCCTTCTAATCTTGGTTGCATTGGCTTTATTTGTGTACAAACTTTTTAATTTAATGTAATCAAAATTAGAACTTGTTTCTCTTAATGGTCTATTAATTTTCTTTTCCTATCTTTCTTCATAACTGTCATTTGGTTTTTAAAAAATTGTTTATTTTAAAAAATTATTTCTTTAAGTCTTCTAAAATTTCTTGTTGGGTTTATGTTCAATCTACCAAACTGATTTTTAAAAGCTGACAGCTTTTTTTAGTTTATTGAATTAACTAACAAAATAGGTAAATTATTTTGCTAACATAGTTTTTCAGAGAGAGAAGAAAATCAAATTGCCAATATAAAAAAAATGAAAAAAGGGAATTCACAACAAAGGAAAATGTAACAGAAAATATTAGAAACTGTCTTGTCCAATTATGACAGCAAAATCAACAAATAGATTAAGATCTACAGAAGTACAAAATACATTCCCAGATTAAGAAAATAAGAAATTGGGAATTTAAATAATCTCAGAAAAAGAAATTTAATAAGCCACAAATGAACTCACAAGGAGAAAAAATCCAGGACCACAAGAATTTACAAGTAAATCTATATAACATTCAGAGAGTAATTAATCCTAATACTACACAAACTGTCTGCCAAAATAGCATGAATACCCTCATAATTATTATAGTATAATAACTAGCTTATTTTCAGTCTAGGGGGCAACATAATTATTTCTAAGGTCCTTGTGGTTCTTGCCTCTTTAACTTTAAGGACTTTATTTTAGACAAAAATTTTGCATTCAGCCATAATTGCTTTGAGCTCCCAGTTCAAAAAATTCTTAACATTTAGGCAAAGACTGGACTCTCTACTTTAATTTACATTTATAGTTATCTCTGGTTAGCCTCAGGCCCCTTTGTGGCTGAGATTAAATTAAGTTCATATTGTTTTAGAAATACTAGTAATAGTGGTGGCCAGGTGGTACAGTGAATAGGGCACCGGCCCTGGAGTCAGGAGGATCTGAGTTCAAATTCAGCCTCAGACACTTAATACACACAAAAAAAACTAGCCATATGACCTTGGACAAGTCACTTACCCCCAACTGCTCTACCTCCCCCCCTCCAAAAAAGAAAGAAATACTAGCAATAGCAATAGCAAAAAAAGAAATTAAAGTAATAAGCATAGACAAGGGAAAACAAAATTATCACTTTTTGCAGATGATATGCTAGTCTGCTTGGAGAACCCTAGGGATTCAAGAAATAACTTAATTAAAACAATAACTTCAGCAATGTAGCATGATATAAAATAAACTCATATAATTCACCAGTCTTTTTCTACAACAGCAATAAAACCCAATAGAAAGAAGCAGAAGGAAAAATTTCATTAGAAAACTGAAGAAGAATGTATTTTTTAAAAATACTAGGGAATCCACATAGCAAGATACACACAGGAACTATATGAAAACAATTACAAAGAAACTTTTTATAGAAATAAAACCAAACGTGAATAATTGGAAAAATATTAATTGTTCATGATTGGACTGTATCAATGTAAAATGATGACAGTTCTAGGTAACTTAATTTACTTAACTCAATGCTAATCTAACCAAACTACCTTAAGATTACTTTAGAGCTAGGGAAAAAAATAGAGTACATTATAAAAACAAATAACTTTGAAAGGCTTAAAAATGTTCATCAATGTAATGATCAACCACAACCAGAGAACTCCCAAAGAGTGTTAGCTGTGTGTCCTTGGGCAAGTCACTTAGTACCGCAATTAGAGAATTTATTTCATCGTCATCATCATCATCATCAAGCATGATCATTCATCCTCAAGCATGCAACCTACCTCATGACAGGTAATGGACCAATAGATCGAAGCATACTATTTTCACTTTTGTTTTGTTTTTACTTTCTTGTGGTTTTTCCCTTTTGTTCTTATTCTTCTTTTACAACATGACCAATGTGGAAATATGGTTAATTTGGTTCTGTCTTCCACACAGAGAGTCTGTTATATTTTGTGATTCAGAATTATGCTGGCATATTCATAGCCACCATAGGCACTGTGAATATCATGTAGGCATTACAGCTCCTTGAGGGCAGGACTGTCTTTTGCCTTCTTTTGTATCTCCATTGCTTACCACACTACTTGGCATATAATAGGCACTTGATATTTAGTTAATTGAATTTAAAGAATGGACAAACTGCTATAATCAGTCTCAGATGCAGAAATCAAAACTGGTTTAATTTTTTTAAAAATCACCAGAGGGCACTCCTGTGTACAGATTCTGTGACCATGAAGCTAATAGTCCATATGTGACCTAATGACCCAGAACTTTTTCCCAGCTGCTGAACATCCACAAATCCAATACCAATTGCCTAGTTCTTCAGAATAAGGAGTTCTGCAGGACCCAACACTTCTTCACAATTAGGCCTCTCACCCCCCTTTCCAGTGTGATTTCATATTACTTCCTTCCATGCACTCTCTATTCTAATCATATGGGTTCATTTGCTATTCCTTTCATTTTATCTCCTCGTTCCTCAATTCCTGTCTCAGAGAATTGCCAGCTTCTTTCAAAGCACAGTCCAAATCTTGCCTGATCTCCCTAGTTATTAGCATCTTCTCTCTCTTGAAATCATAATTACTTCTCTGACCTTGAGAAATTTGTGCTGTGTCCACATGAGTTAGAGTGTTGCTCCTATGCCTTGTTTTGTACCTGGGCATGAAGTTTGGTCTGGGTTCAGTCACAGGGAGTCTGGCTCCTAAGGAGAAAAGAGGCAAGGCTTACCGTACTCAAACTCATTATATCCCCATCCTTGGGCTCTGGGGACAAATTTATTTATAAGTTAGGCTCTATTTCATATCTAAGATTTCCACTAAAAGGGGTAAAAAAGAAGGTACAACATTACACAATATGAATCAGGTATAAGATATTTAATTTATTTCTACATATAAAGGAAATGCTAAAGATAAAAGACTGTATATTTGTAAGGGGCAGACTATCCTAATGACTACATCAATTGTAAGGCTCTGTTCTGCCCTGATTATACCAACTGTAGGATGGCAGAATTATCCTAAACGACAGTCCCATCATAATGAGAGGTTACTGTGATACCAAAGGAAGAGGGACCCATGCCAGCTTGGTTGTAAATGGGTTTTAGTGGTGGGAAACTTACTCATGAGGCCCAGTCCTTGGCAACAGGAGGACAATGACAGATCTCCACACCAAGCCCAGGTCAGACTACATATTATATAGAAAGAGAACAAAGAAGGCAGAGTGCCAGGGATGCTCAGGGTCTCAAGCAAGTTTTTCTATGAGATGGAGCTGCTTTTTGCTGTTTAAATTAACCAAGATACTTGAGGTCACATTCTCAGGTTTTTATTCCCACCATACAATATTAACAGACATAAAACAGGATTCAGTAACAACTTAAAAACTATTGTTAACAATCTAGAGGCTGACACTCCAACCTTATTAAAACATAAAACAATTTTTAGGACTGCTAGTTGGGTATTTTAAATTTCACCTTGACTCTGCACAGTCTAAATAATTCCTGGAGAATGTCATCTGGTAAAACAGCCAGACTTGAGCTAATCCTGGTTTCCAACTTCTCGAAAAGCAACTGAATAGTTACCAGGGGCTCTTCCTTTGCCACCATTCAGCTCCAGCTTGATGGGACTTAGGAGCTCTGGTCATTTTGAATTCACAAAGCTCACTTTCAGCCAGACAGATCTGTCTTGAGATAGGTACTAACCTGCCTAAAACAGGACAAGAATAAACACAAAAGAGGCAGCTCAAACCCAGGCTCAGACTTGCCTAGGCAGGACATGTGCTATGATGCCAAGTGATCACGGCCACATGAAGGTCCTTACTGGGATTTAGAGAAAGCCACCATCTCCCCTCTTGGAAAACAGTTGGAAACAAACCTGACACAATTTTACAATTTATAGTCAGAAGAGAGTTGAGGGTGGGATTGATTCCTTTTAAGCATGTACTGAGTCATCGGCTTTTCTAGTTCCACAGCTAATAAGGAGACATTTCATCCTCTGAAAATCTAAACCTTTTAGCCTTGAGTAACTATGGCTGGAATCAGGGCACAAAAACAATAGGAGCCAGGATTGGCACCTCTGGGCATGTCCCATGAGAAGAACCCTATAAGCCAATTCCACCTCACTATACTTTCTATTGAGGAGAAGGCCTATTTAATGGAGGGCTGGCTGGCCTCAGGGTCATGAAGACCTGAGATTAAGTCCTACTTCTGGCATATATTGACCTTGGGGGAGTCACTTAACCTCAGTCCCCTAGGAAACTCTCTTAAGTTTCAAAGTAGGTGTGTATAAGGTGCAGTAGAAAAATCACTAACTTTGAGTCACACAACCTGAGCTGGAATTTGGACTCTCTCCTACTACCTGTGTGACCTGTGGCAAATTACCTGATCCCTTTGGGCCTCAGTTACCTCATCTAAAAAATGAGTGTTTTGGATTAAATGGCCTATAAAGTCTCTTCCAGATCTAGATCTGTTTATCACTAACCAATAAGTATTTACTAAGCATTTATTACTATGTGTAGGCACTGGGGATACATTTACAAAGAATGAAACAATCCTGACATGTAAACTCCCTGAAAGGAAGGATTTTTTTTTTTTAATCTCCAGGACGTAGCACAGTGTTTGTACATAGTAAACATCTAATAAATATTTTTTAAATTCCCCAGTCATCATAGAAAATCAGTAATTCCTTGCTGTTGGAAAGGGGATTGATTCAAACCCAGCCTATACTGTTTCATTGTCAGTCTGTGCATATATTACAATGATGAGAGGAAGATAACCTGAGGGTATCTTTCCTTGAAGTAAGTGGGACTGGGATTTGTAGTTCACAAAAAGCATAGCCATTTCATTTGGGTTTTCTGTTCCTCACCATGACTTACAGAAATGTGTCTGGATTATATTTGAAGGTGTATTAATACAGAGAATAACATTCAAGATTTGAATGTTATAAAATTTAACATTTGGAAGATGGATAAGAACCCAGGTTAACTCCTAACCAAGTCAGACACTGGCCCACAAAGCCAATCAGGAAGCCAAATTTTCCTGCTGGCCAGACAGGTAACTCCTGAGACCTTCAATGCTCACCATACTACCCTGTCTGCTGCTCTGAAGAGAAGCCAATTAAAGCAGTGGCAAAAAAAAAAAAAAAAGTAAAAACTATGAAGAGTATTAATGAGAAACAAGTAAATAATCATAAACCTCAGGGTTTAGTAATAACTCTTATTTCAATAATTTATAGATATTAACATATTGCTTGGGTACTAAGGGAGCATTAATAGTGGATTCATCAATAATTCATTGTCCTGAGCATGCACGGTGATGGTGACTATAAATACCCCACGTAACCAGCCTTCATGCTGACGTGATCCCCTTATGAATAAATTATCAATATTTCTTCACATGTTAATTCATCTCATTTTATGGAGGAGAAAATGAGATAAACAAGGGTAAGAATGTTTAGAATTTCTACTTTTCCATCTAAAAAAGGTCAGATATTTTGGATTGAGATAAACCAAACTTCCTTCAGAGTTCACTTTTTCAGCAATACCTTGGACCAGCAAAACTGCCTTTTCACCACTCCTTAAATGTCAGGTTCATCCAGTCCCTTCATTCACAAGAGCATCTGGTAACAAAGACATTAAGCTTCAGAATTGATCTCTGAGGTGGATGGAAGGTATAATTATGTTCCTTTCTCAGTAACCACCACCACTCCGTTTCTTTTTAACAGAGGAAAAATCTGAAGCAGGAAAAAAGACTTGTGAGTCAAGAATAACGCATAGGTTCTCCAAATTCCAGTCCCATTCATGGTTCAATGGAAAAAACCCTTGATTCAGAGCTAGAGGAGAGTTTCTACCTGGCTGTGACGTCACCTTAAGCAAATAAGTAACTTAATCTCTATGGGACGCAGCTTCTTCTTTGAAGTGGACTGCCAGATCTCCAAGGTCCTTTTCAGTGCTAAATGTACAATTAGTTGACTCCAACTTTGAAAGTCTTCAGAGGTGCTCCTGATGACCTTTACTTGGCTATTAACATTTTCATTAGTGGCTTGGCTAAAGGCACTGATGGCATGTTTCTCAAATTTTCAGATGACATAGTTGGAAAAGAATGTTAATACAATGGATGACAGAATTCAAATTTTTCTTTGGGGGGGAGAGGTGTTTGCTTTTTGGAGGGGGGAAGGCAGAGCAATTGGGGTTAAGTGACTTGCTCAAGGTCACACAGATAGTAAGTATTAAGTGTCTGAGGCCATATTTGAACTCAGGTCCTCTTGACTCCAGGCCTGGTGCTCTGTTCATTCAGCCCCAGAATGTGAAGATTTTTGCAAGGTAAAACAAAGCCAAATCTAGTAAAATGAAACTGACTAGGAATAACCGTACACTTGGCTTCAAAAAATCAGTTTCACAGGTTATTGTTGTTGTGAACAAAAGCATGGCTAGGCAGCAGTTCTTCTAAGATCTAGGCATGTTAGTAGAATGCAAACTCAATTTGAGAAAACAATGTGATATGGCAGGTAAAAAAGTTAATGGGACACAGGTTACTTTAAGATAGGCCTAGGATCCAAGAATGAGGAAATTAGTCCTAGTGAATGTGGTAAAACATCTAGGATATTTTATTGAGATCTGGGTGCTACATTTTAGGAAGATTATTATCCAAAGTGGACCAGAATGGTGAAAGACTTTTGAGTTCATGCCATATGAAGTTTAGTTAAAGGAAGAGGGACTTCTGTCCTGGAAAGATATGGGAGTTGGGGTGAGACACATGATAGCTCCTTCACAAACTTGAAGGTTTGTTACATGGAAGAGATTGGACTTGTTTGGTACCCCAGGGCAGAACTGGGAGTAACTGGTAAAAGTTGCACAGGCAAATTTAACCTTGATGTAAGGAAAATGTTTCCCAAGATTTTCCAAAATTGGAATCCACTGCCCCAAAAAGTAGTAGTCTCCCTCTCTTTGGAGACCTCCAAGCAAAGGTAGTAATGTCAGTCGTGTGGTAGGGTTATTTTTCAGGTATAGATGGGACTAGATTGCCATGGAGGCCGCTTCCAACAGTGAAATTGTTTCTTATTATATTGATTAGATCAGATTTCCATCTAGTATCTACCTACAATCCTAATTGACATCCATTGCAACAAGTCCTCATCTGCAATGCAAATTGGACTAGATGAACTCTTAAGGTTTCTTCCAATGCTAACCAATTATAAGTTCCATGGGAGAGTTGGGGGAAGGAAGCAGGAACAGGAGAAGTACTGGGAGAAGTGGAAGATATAAAATGTACCTTCTTGCTAGCATCACATGGTTGGTAAGACTAAGGATTTGGCATCAGGAAAAAAGAGGGTTCAACTAAAGTTCAAAAGCCACCCCCAATACCACTGCCTCCCAGGTTTTAAGGTTTAATAAATATCCAACTTTTCTTCAGATGCTTACTCTGTGCTATAGATGTAGCAACCTCCCAAACCAAATTTAGCCCTGAAGATTAACAAGCTTTTTCTCTAGTATACCTGACCCACTAGCACTCCCACATTTGATTGGCTTTCTTCTGAATCCTACAGGGCAACAGGGCAGTTGTTCTTAAGGCTGCTGACTGCAGCAGAAAGCAACATCACACCTATTTGGTTCCTAACTGATAGTAATGCAAGCAGCAAATGAGGAGCAAAGTAAATACCAGGTCAGCAAGTTGTGGCCTTCAAAAGGGTCCAAAGACCACTATATAATAGGCTCCTCAGCACAAATAGAATGGTAAACATTCTGATCTCAACCTTATCAAAAGGAATTCAAACAATGGAAGACAATGAAGTTATATATGCAGTATTCTGTTCCATAACTATCTGCTGATGCTAAGACCAGGTAAGACTCATTTGGACTATCATTTCCTTAGGCAGTGGTTCTCAACCTTCCTAATGCCACAACCCTTTAATACTCATATGTGGGCGTATCTGCACGTGAGTGGACCCTCCTGGAGACGGATAGAGGAATGGTGTCTTAGGTGACCCCTATAGGGGTCACGACCCACAGGTTGAGAACCACTGCCTTAGAGCATAATGTAGAACTATTTCAAAGTACCAGAACACTAGTCCTTGCAAGCAAGAGAATCAGTACACAGTTCAAAGATTAAGACCATTTAAAATACTTTATTTATCAGTCACAGACCTGAAATTCCAGTTCCCTTAAATCCACAATCAATATTTGGCAAAACTGGATCCTAGTCCTTACAGGACAATAGCAAGAAAGACAAAAGTAAATCTTGCATGAAGTAAATTATAGCTGGTTTGAGTCCTGATCTCCAGACTCCATATGGAACAGTTCTGGGTAGATGAAAAAAG